>CAUZXS010003873.1:115000-170502 GCA_963585895.1 Sepioteuthis lessoniana | reverse complement strand
ATATATATATGAAGAAAATCGAAAAATTAAAAAAAATGAATTTATTATAGTAGAAAGTAATAATAATAATAATAAATTATATATATATATATATATATATATATATATATATATATATATATATATATATATATACAAAGATGTGCTAGCACCGTAGGCAAGATTTGAATATAATCATAATGGCCATTAATTACAAAAGAAAAAAAAGGAAAAGATTTAAAATTCTTTCTAGATTTGTAACTTAACACTATAAATTTAATGAAAATTAAAGGGAACGGTTAATTCTTGTAGGAAATGAAATGGGTGATCAGGATTCTAATCCTGTACAAGACTGTTTGGGGCACCTTTGGTGGTGTAACGGTTAGCAAGCTAGACTAGCAAACCTACACGAGTGAGTTCGAGTCTCATTGGGCGCCCTATTCATTCGGCCTTGTGCCACATCGAAGCAAAGAGCTTTATAAATTACTGTACGAGACTGTTTGTATTTTATTTCTAATACCCTTTGGAAAGGCATGAACCCAATCAATGGGTAAAAAGTTGGGCATTCTGATCTCAGAAAAATAAAGGCGGAATGAGAAATCTGGAGAGGGGCGTAAAGAAATATTGTTGTACACTAGTCCACCATTCTCCTGCTACTGGTTCATCCAAAAAGTGTGAATGGATCTACACGAAAATTTACAACTAACATGAAATTAATAAAAGATGAGGAAAGGGATAAAAAGTTGGTTTGGTTTGGTTGGGTTAATGACATAAGGTATTGATATGTATCACAAAAAATCTAATTAAACATCAGTCATTTGTTTACACTCAGTTAAGTGATCAAACAGTTCTATTTCTAACAACTCAATATAGCATAAGTCAACAAACTTAAATGGTTCCAAGTATTGTTATGTATCACTAACAATTTAATTAAATATCTGTATTTGTTTACACACAGTTAAATGATCAAACAGTTCAATTTCTTACAATTCAATTTAGCATAAGTCATTTGTTTACACTCAGTTTAATTGTCAGACAGTTCTATTTGACTCATAGATAGGATCCTCTCAAAGTGCTGTCACTTCGAACCAGAGTAGACCTGTGAGCGATGGCAATCAAGAGGTACTCTGCATTCCCCAAAGCTCCAGGACTAGAACCTTGCCGTCAGATGCCGTTTAATGTCATAATGCAGTCGGCGTATTCTACAGCCACAGCCGATTTGGATGACTGATAAAAGGAAACGTTGAAGATTAGAAGGAAAATTTAAAAACGTTCAGAAAGAAATAAAAAGAGAGAGAATTAAAACGGTCGTAAGAGACGAGTAAAAACAAAGAAAATTTTTTTTCTTTCTTTTTTATGATTTAATGTTTTTTTTTTCTTTGTTTTTCTCTGTTTTTAACTGTTTTTCGTAATTATCGTCTTTTTCATTTCGTTTCTTCTTTCTCTCCCCTTTAATTATTATTCATTCAATCTGTTTGAAATATCCTTTCGACTTCTTTTTTAATTTCCTCTTTCTCTACTTTTTTTCAAATCTTTCTTCCTTTTCCTTTTTAATAATGTTCTCTTTCTTTGTTTTTCTCTGTTTTTTACTCTTTTTCGTAATTATCGTCTTTTTCATCTCGTTTCTTCTTTCTCTTCCCTTTAATTATTATTCATTCAATCTGGTTTGAAATCTCCTTTCGTCTTCTTTTTTAAATTCTTCTTTTTCTACTTTTTAAAAAATCTTTCTTCCTTTTTATTCTAAAAATGTTTATTTTCTTTCTTAAATCTCTGACGATTTTTCATCCTTTTTTTATCTTGTTCTTTTGCTTCTTCAAATTTTTCTTTAAATTTTTTTCTTTTCTTTCCTTTCTCAAATCTGTCTTTCTCTTCTTTTAAAGTCTCTTTCTTTTTCATTCATAAAAGTGTTTCTTTTCCTTCACAGAACTTTCTTTCGCTTCAAACATTTCTTTATCTTCCTTCCCGTTTCTCCTTTTCTTTTTTTCAATTTTAAAATTCATTCTTTCCTTCTGATATATATATATGTATATATATATATATATATAGTTAAAGACTGACTGAATATTTTTGAGCGGGGGATTAATTCATGTTAGTTTAGAAGTATTAGTATAGGACAGATTTGGCGGGAGATTCGTGTAAGCCGAGTGAAGTGTAAATCATGGACACGGACGAGTATTAAAATAACATCTTACCTCGGTACTGATTCCAGAAGTAGCCGGGCGAAACCGGATGAGGTAAAGATGGTGTTATATAGCAGAGGAGTGTGGAATGCCCTGTTTTCATTGGCTGTTTACTAAAAGACAGATGTCTATAAGAACGGCACGAGCGTAGCACGTCGCGATCACGGAGGCGGCTTGGCTCTTTCAGAGTCAAGCCGGGGTTACTGTCGGAGCTGATATGATGCAGAAATAACCCGAAATCGGCAATGAAGACAGCGCATCACTGAAGACCTCCCTGATGCATCTAAGATGTATGATTGAAATATATATATATATATTCTCCTTTTTAATCCATTGTATCTTCTAGAAGTTTCGTTTTTTTATACGGTTTGGTTTCTTTGTTTAATGGCTTATCAAACTTCGTAGTTTATTTAATGTCAAATCCATCCTTCTAGAAGAACCTTAATGATACTATTTAACCCACAGCTGGGAAGACGAGGGGTTCATACCTTTCCCAGAGGGTATTTGTCCGAAAGTGGACTTCATACAGTCCAGAGCAACTGGAGTTCGAACTCACTGACTTCGATTTCGCAGTCCATCGCTTTAACCATTTTGCCACGAGGACACCTCCAGCATATATTTTTACATCATTACCTGAACTAATCATGTGATATTTTTTTCGAGAAAGATAAGTGACTGAATAATTTAACAGTTTTAAGATCTTTCTTTGTATATAAAATTTTCTTTCTATTTATTATTGAATCTTATTAAAGCATCCATTGTTGTTCTATCAACACTTGCTTTGCCATCTCAAAGTCCAGATGAATGTTTACAAAAACGGAAACATTTTAACGTTGATTTTCTTTCATTATATATTAGAAAGAAAGAAGAAAAAGAAAGTAAAAAAAAAATCAGAAAGAAAACAGAAAAATATAAAGAAAGAAAGAAAGATTACTTTTTTATTCTATTTTCTTCATACTCTCTGATTAATTACCATTATTTACTTATATATATATATATATATATATATATATATATATATATATATATATATATATATATAATGCAATGAGAAGGAAACTCAAACCTGGTTAAATTGTCATGATAAATTTATATTGTTGGAGAATATCATTATACTCTCCGTCTCAACAGAATTGGAAAAGATATGTTACAATAGACGTACATCGAGCTCTCACATAGATTCATGATATTCCTCAAATATTTTATACACGAATAATCCACACTCACTGTCTTCGGAGGCTGACTGGATAATACTGATATATATATATATATATATATATATATATATATATATACATATATATATATATATAATACTGATATATATATATTTAATACTGATATATATATATATATATATATATAATACTGATATATATATATATATATATATATATATATATATATATATATATATATATTTATATAATACTGATATATATATATATATATAAGAGTGTTGGTTGTCATAAAATCACTTTGTGGGTATGTGTCGAACCAAGTGCAATATAATAATATAATATGTAGAGAGCTCAATTATTTAGGAAAGAGCTATTATACAATATATATATACATATATATATATATATATATATATATATATATATATATATATATATATATATATATATATATATAATTCATGGAATATAGACTGCGACCCTGGGTTTCAGAGAGTTTTTGCAAAATAACAATCATCAGGCAGTTAAGAAGATGGAATCTTAACTGCCTGATAATTGTAGTTTTGCAAAAAAATCCATGAAACCAAGGGTCGAAGTGTATATTCCATGAAATAAATATATATATATATATATATATATATATATATATATATATAATTTGTAAACGAATTGTTTGTAGGTAAGAACATTTTCAAACGAACCAAAGCTTATTTGATGATACACAATTGAAAGATTTCAAGTATTGCAATTTAATACCAATAATTATAGTGGCATGCAGTTAAATAGTCTCAAATATTTTGCTATGTGATACGAATTCATCTTAACATCAGTCATTTCTTTCCAAACTATTAACTTCATGCAATTATTGCTATGTAATACGAATAATTCAATTTTACATCCATAATTTGTTTGCACACAGTTAAATGGTTTCAAGTAAAGAAAATGATTCAATATTTCTAATTGAATCGTGACGTGAGAACCTAACAGATATTACCATTCCGGTTCAGAGTGAACCTGTGTGTAATGGCAACAGAGGGGCATCCCCTATTCACAAACCTTCAGGACCGGAGACTCACCATCAGATGGTTAAGCGTCATATCCTGGACATTTATCCAATTTGATCTCTACATGAGATCTTAACAGGTACGACCACTCCAGAGAGGACATTGGAACAGTGGCAATGAAAAGGCATTCCGTATTCCCCAATGGTTCATTCGGCTGGGGCTGCAGAATATACCGACTGCATAACTGCAGAGAGGTAAGACCCTCCCCCAATGAGTGTCCTGGATATGGCACTAAACAATCTGATAGTGAGGTTTCAGTAATGCTGGAGCTTTGAGGAATGCGGAATACCTCTTCATTGCCATCGGACTAAACAATCTGATTGCGAGGCTCCAATAATGCTGGAGAATGCGGAGTACCCCTTCATTGACATTACTCCCAAGTCCACTCTGTGGTAGCTACTGATTGGGAACTAGAACTTAATCCGTGTCCTTACGGTAAACTGAACTGTTAGAAATAGGTTGCGTATGGTTTCTTTGTTTAATGGCATATCAAGCTTTGTAGTTTATTTAATGCCAAAACTGTTCTCCTAGAAGAATAGTAGTGGTACTATTTAACCAATAGCTGGGAGGATAAGGGGTTTCATACCTTTCCGAAGGGTATTTGCCTGAAAATGAATGTAATAGTGTGACTGGAGTACGAACTCGCTTACTACGATTCCGTGGTCCAGCGCTTTAACCACGAGGACACCCCCTGTTCGAAATAGAACTTTGATAAATTTGACTGTGTTTAAACAAAACACTACACTTTACTAAACTGAATTGTTTGAAATATTGGATTTGTATAAAAAGGGATTTGGTATTAAGTAATCAACAATGGTTGATGTACCATAAAAGCAAAATGAAACTAAACTTTATTCCCCAAAGATTGGAATCTCATAATCAGATACAGTTTAGTAACACACTCATGTATAATACACTGACTGCATCTCTGCATAGGGGTAAGACCCCACCAACGAGTGTCCTGTATATGACGCTAAACAATCTGATAGTGAGGTTCCAGGAATGCTGGAGCTTTGGGGAATGCAGGGTACCTCTTCATTGTCGTCCTTCCCAGGTCCACTCTGGCCCGGCATGGCAGCACCCGATAGGGCCCTATCTGTGGGTTAAATAGAACTAACAGCGTACTTATGCTAAACTGAATTGTTTCTCTAAAATGAATAGCTTGAAATGGAAATGTTTTGACAATTAAACCGTGCTTACATTTAAACTACGTGATTATGCTAAACTGAATTATTTGAAATTGAAGTGATTTTTTGACATTGAAATAGTACTCACACTAAACTGAATTATTTAATATAGAACTATTTTGACATTTAACTGTGTGTAAACAAAATCTGTACTTATACTAAACTGAATTAGCTGAATTAGAACTGCTTGACTAAACTGAATAGCTTGAAATAAAAATGTTTTTTCACAATATAACTGTACTTATATTTAAACTGCGTACTTATTTTTTGAAAAAGAAATATTTTCATAATAATGGATTTGGCGTTAAAAAACCTACAAAGGTTGATATGCCATAAAATCCAACCAACCAACTCTGGATCAGAGTGGGCATGGAAGTAATGGCAATGAAATAGTACTCCTCATTTTCTGATGATCTGGGACTGGAATGTTATCATCTGAGACAGTCTAGTGTCATATACAAGACACTCGTTGAGTTGTGTTTAAGTCCTCTGCAAAGATATAATACGCGTATTCTACAGCTCCAGTCGACCTGTTCTCATAATTATACAATTGGATTTCCGAATGAAATTTTTACTCCATCCCCAAGAGAAGTGCATTGTCATTCTCCAGTTAGGAGAACATCTCATGTTATTAAATTACTGTTATTTTAATCTCTCTAATCGTTTTTGAGAAGACATTTTAGGAAGTGCTTCAAAATATCACTGCCGAAACCAAGGATTGATCTTAGACCTACCAGTTACAGTGCAAAGCTGAGATAACGCTTATATCCAACATTCAAGTGTCCCGTTGGTGAAAAAAGAAGATAATGAAGAAAGAAAGAAAGAAAGAAAGAAAGAAGGGATCACGCTAAATGTGAAAGAAAGAAAGAAAGAAAGAAAGAAAGAAAGAAAGAGAAATATTTGAAAAAAAAACTGCAAAAGAAAGACATATAAAAGAAGAAATACATATAAAAGAAAGAAAGAAAGAAGGAAGGAAAGAAATAAAAGGAAAATAAAAAATGAAAACGAAAAAAGAAAAAAAAACGAGAAACTAAATAAGAAATAAAAAAGGAAAAGAAAAAGAAAAACTGACAGAAGAACAGGAAAAAAAGAAGTGAAAGAAAAAACAAAACAAAACAAAAAGAAAGAATGAACGAGAAAAAAGGAAGAGAAAAAAGAACGAATAAAGAAATTATAAAGACAAGAAAAGAAAGTATATCAAAAACAATAACAAAACAAAAAAGAAAAAGATAAAATAAAAATACAGAAGAAAAGAGGATAAAGAAAATAGAAAATGAAAGAAAGAAAAAAAGAAAATTAGAAAAATACAAAAAGAAAGAAGGAGAAATGAAAAGAAAGAAAAAACAGAAGGACAGGAAGGAAGGAAGTAAGAGAAGAAATAGAGAAGAAAAAAGGAAAAATAAAAAAAGAGCGAATAAAGAAAATTAAAAAAGAACGACAAAAAAGAAAAAAAACATGAAAAATGGGAAATAAATGAATAAATAAATATATATATAAAGACCGGTAGAGAAAGAAAAACAGAAAGAATAAATAAATCTTGAGAGAAACAAAAAAGAAAGACCTATCAAGGAAAAGAAAGAAAGAAAGAAAGAAAGATAAAAGAAAATTAGAAAGAAAAAAAAAGGCATCTCAAAGAGAAGTAAGAAAAAAAGAAAGAGGAAAAAAGAAAAAAAGAAAGCAAGAGAAAAGAAAAAGAAAAGAAAATTAGAAAGAAACAAAAAGGAAATAAAGAAAAAAAGAAAGAAAGAAAGAAAGAAAGAAAGAAAAAGAAAATTAACAATGAAGCAAATTAGCAATAAAAAAAAAAGAAAAATCTCTCAAGGACAAATAAAACAAATACAAATAAAAACCAAAGAAAGAAAGAGAAAAAAAGAAAGAAGAAAATTAAAAAGAAAAAAAGACCAATGAAGGAAAAATAAGGAAGAAAGGAAGAAGAAAAGAAAGAAAGAAAGACAGAAAGAGAAAAGAAACAATAAAGAAAATTAAAAAGAATAAAAAAAAATTAGAAAGAAAAAAGAAAGACCTATCAAGGAAATATTAAGAAAAATAAAAATGAAAACGAAAGAAAGAAAGGAAGAAAGAAAGAAAGAAAAAGAAAGAATAATGAAAATTAAAAAGAAGCAAAACGAAAAACCTATGAAGGAAAAGAAAGAAAATAGAAAGAAAAAAAGAAAGAAAGAAAGAAAGAAAGAGAGAAAGAGAAAATAAACAATAAAGAAAATTGAATAGAATAAAGAAAATTAGAAAGAAAATGAAAGACCTATCAAGGAAAACATTTAAAAAAGAAATAAAAACAAAAGGAGGAAAGAAAAAGAAAAGCAAGAATAAAGAAAATTAGAAAAAAAAAGAAAAGTCTATGAAGGAAAAAGAAGAAGAAAGAAAGAAAGAAAGAAAGAAAGAAAGTGAAAAGATAAAATAAAGAAAATTAAAAAGAATGAAAAAATTAGAAAGAAAAAAGAAAGGCCAATCAAGGAAAAAAATTTTTAAAAAGAAATAAAAATAAAAGAAGGAAAGAAAAAGAAAAGCAAGAATAAAGAAAATTAGAAAGAAACAAAAAAGAAAAACCTACAAAGGAAAAATAAGAAGAAAAAAGGAAAGAAAGAAAGAAAGAGAAAAGATAAAATAAAGAAAATTAAAAAGAATGAAAGAATAAGAATTAAAAAAGAAAGGCCAATCAAGGAAAAAAAAATTTAAAAAAGAAATAAAAACAAAAGGAGGAAAGAAAAAGAAAAAGCAAGAATAAAGAAAATTAGAAGGAAACAAAAATGAAAAACCTATTAAGGAAAAATAAGAAGAAAGAAAGAAAGAAAGAAAGAAAGAAAGAGAAAAGATGAAATAAAGAAAATTAAAAAGAACGAAAAAATTAGAAATAAAAAAGAAAGGCCAAACAAGGAAAAAAATCTTTAAAAAAAGAAATAAAAACAAAAGAAGGAAAGAAAAAGAAAAGCAAGAATAAAGTAAATTAGAAAGAAAAAAAAGAAAAACCTACGAAGGAAAAATAAGAAGAAAGAAAGAAAGAAAGAAAGAAAGAGAAAAAATAAAATAAAGAAAATTAAGAATAATGAAAAAATTAGAAAGAAAAAAGAAAGGCCAATCAAGGAAATAAAATTTTAAAAAAGAAATAAAAACAAAAGGAGGAAAGAAAAATAAAAGCAAGAATAAAGAAAATTAGAAGGAAACAGAAAAGAAAAACCTACGAAGGAAAAATAAGAAGAAAGAAAGAAAGAAAGAAAGAGAAAAGATAAAATAAAGAAAATTAAAAAGAATGAAAAAATTAAAAAGAAAAAAGAAAGGCCGCTCAAGGAAAAAAAATTTTAAAAAAGAAATAAAAACAAAAGGAGGAAAGAAAAAGAAAAGCAAGAATAAAGAAAATTAGAAGGAAACAAAAAAGAAAAACCTACGAAGGAAAAATAAGAAGAAAGAAAGAAAGAAAGAAAGAAAGAGAAGAGATAAAATAAAGAAAATTAAAAAGAATGAAAAAATTAAAAAGAAAAAAGAAAGGTCAATCAAGGAAAAAAAATTTTAAAAAAGAAATAAAAACAAAAGGAGGAAAGAAAAAGAAAAGCAAGAATAAAGAAAATTAGAAGGAAACAGAAAAGAAAAACCTACGAAGGAAAAATAAGAAGAAAGAAAGAAAGAAAGAAAGAGAAAAGATAAAATAAAGAAAATTAAAAAGAATGAAAAAATTAAAAAGAAAAAAGAAAGGCCGCTCAAGGAAAAAAAATTTTAAAAAAGAAATAAAAACAAAAGGAGGAAAGAAAAAGAAAAGCAAGAATAAAGAAAATTAGAAGGAAACAGAAAAGAAAAACCTACGAAGGAAAAATAAGAAGAAAGAAAGAAAGAAAGAAAGAGAAAAGATAAAATAAAGAAAATTAAAAAGAATGAAAAAATTAAAAAGAAAAAAGAAAGGCCGCTCAAGGAAAAAAAATTTTAAAAAAGAAATAAAAACAAAAGGAGGAAAGAAAAAGAAAAGCAAGAATAAAGAAAATTAGAAGGAAACAAAAAAGAAAAACCTACGAAGGAAAAATAAGAAGAAAGAAAGAAAGAAAGAAAGAGAAGAGATAAAATAAAGAAAATTAAAAAGAATGAAAAAATTAAAAAGAAAAAAGAAAGGTCAATCAAGGAAAAAAAATTTTAAAAAAGAAATAAAAACAAAAGGAGGAAAGAAAAAGAAAAGCAAGAATAAAGAAAATTAGAAGGAAACAGAAAAGAAAAACCTACGAAGGAAAAATAAGAAGAAAGAAAGAAAGAAAGAAAGAGAAAAGATAAAATAAAGAAAATTAAAAAGAATGAAAAAATTAAAAAGAAAAAAGAAAGGCCGCTCAAGGAAAAAAAATTTTAAAAAAGAAATAAAAACAAAAGGAGGAAAGAAAAAGAAAAGCAAGAATAAAGAAAATTAGAAGGAAACAAAAAAGAAAAACCTACGAAGGAAAAATAAGAAGAAAGAAAGAAAGAAAGAAAGAGAAGAGATAAAATAAAGAAAATTAAAAAGAATGAAAAAATTAAAAAGAAAAAAGAAAGGTCAATCAAGGAAAAAAAATTTTAAAAAAGAAATAAAAACAAAAGGAGGAAAGAAAAAGAAAAGCAAGAATAAAGAAAATTAGAAGGAAACAAAAAAGAAAAACCTACGAAGGAAAAATAAGAAGAAAGAAAGAAAGAAAGAGAAAAGATAAAATAAAGAAAATTAAAAAGAATTTAAAAATTAGAAAGAAAAAAGAAAGGCCAATCAAGGAAAAAAAATTTTAAAAAGAAATAAAAACAAAAGAAGGAAAGAAAAAGAAAAGCAAGAATAAAGAAAATTAGAAAGAAACAAAACAGAAAGACCTATAAAGGAAAAATAAGAAAGAAAGAGAAAATAAATAAATAAAAAAAGAATGAAATAAAAAAGAAAAAATAAATAAATAAAAAGAAACAGAAAGGAAAGACCTATCAAGGAAAAATGAAAAAATAAAAATAAAAATGAAAGAAACAAAGAGAAAAGAAAGAATAAGAAAATAGAAAGAAACAAAATCGAAAGACCTATGAAAGAAAAATAAGAAAGAAAAAAAAAAAGAAAGAATGAGAAAAAATAAAGAAAATTAAAAAAGAATTAAGAAAATTTGAAAGAAACAAAAAAGAAACACCTAGAAAGGAAAAATAAGAAACATGAAAGAGAAAAGAAATAAATAAAAAAAGAATGAAATAAAAAAGAAAAAATAAATAAATAAAAAGAAACAGAAAGGAAAGACCTATCAAGGAAAAATGAAAAAATAAAAATAAAAATGAAAGAAACAAAGAGAAAAGAAAGAATAAAAAATAGAAAGGAACAAAAATAAGAAAACGAAGGAAAAAGTTTGAATGGAAGAGGAAGGTAAAACGAAGAAGCGAAGTGATAAAGAAAGAGAAAAAGAAGTAAAATTGGGGGTTGATTTTTCTTAATTGCTTATCCTTTCCATCTCTGTCCAACTCGTGGATTTGATGTCCCCTTAACTCCGATGCAGCTTCCCAATTCGATTCTCCCGCCAAAATCCGGTGTTTCCATTCCGATAACCCGGGAAAGTGAGTCTGAAAGATTCGAGGCTATAATCGGCGTAATCAGTCAATCCCATAATCCTTTCGTTCTACCCCCTTGGCGTCTAGTGGCTAATGGCGGTGGCCCCAAGAATAAGGGTGGTTGTAATCCTCAGGGGGGCTTAAGGTGAAGTATGAGGCCTGACGGGCGGGTGGCGTTTGGGGGGAAATCGATGTTGTAAAATGTAAAGAATTATGCAAAAATAAAATGGAGAGATGTGTCATTAATTGCAAAAAGAGAATAAAAAAGATGTTGGGGTGAGAGAGAGAAAGAGAGGGAGAGAGAGGGAAAGAGAGAGAGAGAGAGAGGGAAAGAGAGAGTGTGGAGAGAAAAATGAATGCATAAAGTGTACGCGTATGTATGTGTGCGTGTGTGTGAGAGAGAGAGAGAGAGAGAGAGAGAAAGAGTAAAGAAAGATAGATTGATAGATGGGAGAGGGAGTGATGGATATAGAAAGATGATGAATAAATAAAGTGTGCACGTATGTGTGTGGGGGTGAGAGAGAGAGAGAGAGAGAGGAGAAAAGACTGATATTAACAAGAGAAAGAGAGAAGTACTGAGGGAAATATAAATACAAAAATTTTGTACGGACGTGTTTGCGAGAAAGAGAAGAGAGAGAGAGAGAGAGAGAGAGAGAGAACATTTAATCCAATTATCAATGAGAGAGAGAAAGAATTAGAAAAAAATGTAAAATGCCTCATACCAAACTCAGTGAAAGACAGACAGACCGACACTTAGAGAAGATAGATCAATATATATATATATATATATATATATATATATATATATATATATATATATATATATATATATATATATATATATATATATATATATATATATATATATATATATATATCTATCTATATATATATAAAATGAGTTACAAGATTCAATTACTTTAAGGAGAAAGTGATCTGAGCTTAAAAGGTATTCTTTCGCTTAACGTGTCAAACTACTAAATGACAAAAACACAACGGCAATAAAAAAATAAAAAAAACGTGCAAAATTAACACCAAAACTATCAACTTTAGACCGATTGATTTTAACGGCATATCAACCCATCTGGGGTTATTTTATACCGAGAGGTTAGGGAATCGCTCTCATTATACGTTTAGATTTATATTTTTTGTCTAGCTTCTTTAGAAGCTTCAACTGTTTCTATCCAATAATATAATTTGGTTTCTCTGTTCAATGGTAATTAAACAGAGAAATAAACTTTTGTGGGTTATTTAACGCCAAACTATACTTGTCGAAGAACAGGAGTGGTATTATTGTACTCTTAGCTAGCAAGATATAGGCGTCCTTTGCGTAGGACACCTCGGAGCCTGTTCTGGACTTCGGTCCGGAGCGTGGCTCTGCAAAAGTAACAATGGCAGACTTGGGGCCTTTTAGGCACCTAGTTTCGACTAGGCTACCCTCAGGTGGGCGAGCTGCACTTTTGACTCCTTTGTAACCCATGTATGGCACTAGACCGAGCGTCTAGTTTAAGCCGTAAACTGGCATACGTTCCCGGACCCACATTTGGGTTCGTGAAACTGCTTGCCTTATCAGGCTCACATTGCACCAAGTGAGCCGATGAGCAGCATTGACCAGCAGGGTTCGAGTCTCGGCTCGTTCCCGACCACCCCCTCCCTTTATCCCCACTTTAATCGGGTTCGGGCTTTTGACCTTGTGTCAAGTCGTGTCTGTTTGGAGGCAGCGACAAATATCGGGTTCATACCAGGGTATCAGTTCGAAATTGCTTACTAATGTGTTGAAGTCGGGAACTTTAATCACTACGCTACGGCTGCTTGGTTGGTTGGGTTTTATGGCATATCAACCTTTGTAAGTTATTTAATGCCAAATCCATTTTGATACAGTTCTATTTCCAACAATTCACAGTTTAATTATCAAAAACATTTCTATTTCAAGCTATTCAGTTTAGTCAAATAGTTCTAATTCAAACAATTCAGTTAAGTATAAATATACATTTTGTTTACACACAGTCAAATGCCAAAACAGTTCTACTTCAAACCATTCAGTTTAGCATAAATATGCAATTTAAATGTAAGTACATATTTTAATTGTCAAAAACATTTCCATTTCAAGCTATTCAATTTAGTCAACAGTCCTAATTTAAGCAATTCAGAAGAGTAAGAACCCCCAACGAGTGTCCTGGATATGACACTAAACCATAAGATGGTGAGGTTCCAGTAATGATGGAGCTTTGGGAAATGCAGAGTACACCTTCATTGCCACTATGGCCAGGGGTAATAGTACCTGACAGAGTCCTATCTATAGTTCAAAAAAACTAAAATGCGTACTTATGCTAAAGTGAATTGCTTGAAATAGAACTGTTTTGATATTTAAACTGCGTACTTATGCTAAACTGAACTGCTTGAAATAAAACTGTTTTGACACCTAAACAGCGTATTTATGCTAACAGGGACCGTGGTGCAGCGGATAGAGGCGTTGAGTCTCTACGGTTCCAGGTGAGCATTGTCAGAAGACAGCGGTTTCAATTCCTAACCAAACCGGCCAGAGGCTTACTTGGTCAAAAACGTGGTGCGATAGACAACAACTATGAAAGGCAGTAATTACTGGGGATACGGTTACAAGACTCAGCATTCCTATCCGAGGTCACGGTTAATCCCCTGAAGAAGGCCAGAGGCGAAATTTGGCCGAAACGTAATGAAGAAGAAACAACACAAAAACTACCAAGATGAGGACAAAAAGTCTGCAATAAAATAAATAAATAAATTCTCAGATTAAGAAGCCTCATATCAAAATGAAGACAATTAAAATAGAACTGTTTTGACATTTAACTGGGTGTAAACAAAATCTATACTTATACTAAACTGAAAGGGTTAAATTAGAACTGTTTTACTGAACTGAGTAGCTTGAAATTTAAATATTTTAGACAATTAAACTATATACTCATGCTAAACTGATTTGTTTGAAATAGAACTGATTATTTGTATAAAAATGGATTTGGCATTAAATAACATAGAAAGGTTGATATGCCATAAAACCCAAACAATCAACAATCATATTGTAGAATAACATCAGTGATACTATTTTACCCATGGATGACAGCAATAATGGGTTTCATACTTTTTCGAGTTATATGATGAAATCTTTATGTATTTTTGTATTAAATCTCATAGGGAAATTCGTGATCATTTCAATTGTTACCGGGTGCCCAATACTCAGCTAAACATACCAAATAACTGAGATTCTCTTATACACAAGGGGGATGTCCCCGTGGTGTGATGGTTAAAGCGATGGACAGCGGAATTGTAGTTAGCGAGCACAATCTCCAGTCACGCTATTACGTTCACTTTCGGGCAAATAACCGCGGGAAAGGTATGAACCCCCTTATGCTCCCAGCTATGGGTTAAATTGTACCACTACTGTTCTTCAAGGAGAATGGCTTTGACATTAAATAACCTACAAAGGTTGATATGCCTTTAAACAAAGAAATCAAACTAAAATTAACTCTGAATTGTCCAGCAGGATACATGGCGTAACGGTTAAAGGCGTTGGTTCCCTGAGCTTCTAAGAAGACAATCAGCTGAAGGTTGCAGGTTCAATCCTCACTACAGGCGAGTGTGACGCGAAAGGTTTACTTTTATCCCAGAACGGGGTTTTATTTTCACACGTGTGAAGACGGGGCAGGTTGGCACTTGATCCCTAATAGAATAAGTCCTCGTTCAGAGTTTTTCTCTCAGGCATATAAGAACTGGCATATTATGTGAGGGGTTAATTTAGGGCCAGACTGACCTCCGCTGGCAAGGGGTTCCAAATTTCACACTATCCACACACCCACCAGGTCGCTAAACTTCCTTCCCCTAGCCAATGGAAGAATATGGACCTATAGGTTTTAGTCGTAATAATATTATATTGTAGTAGTCGGCAACTCCGGTTTCCCATGTGATATTTTTAAGGAATTAATAGGACAATTCTAAGCAAGATAATATAAAGCGAATAGAAGCTGAAAAGGAAGCATGAAGTAACAACATAGACCACGTGGTAACATAAAAATATATGATTCCTTTACTACAGTTATATACACTTTCAAAGTGTCAAAACATATAATAATTGGACAGTCCACGAATATAAATGTCTTTTCTTGACTTTTGTTTTTCTTCAAATTGAGAGAGAGAGAGAGGGTGGTATATAAAGTTTGGGTACAAAGGAGAAATAGCCCCAAAGTTACTTATCTTATTTTTCGACGGGGTTCCACTGGAGAATCTTTCTTCTTTCACGGGCTAATGGACTTTATTCTATTTTTTTACACTGGCTTGAAGAACCTGGGGTCCCTCGTGTCTCAGATATTCTTTTGTCTTCAACCCGGAATACTGGCTATGGTTCGTCTGCCCGCTACGAACCCTGCTCAAAAACTAACTTTCTTACTATCTATTTCCGCTGACGGGGGGAGCCCCACTTCCGTTTTGGGGTCCCAGCCAATCATTTGGCTTCTCTCTCCCTCCCTTTCCGGTGTCCGGCGACCTAAGGTTACTAAATACCAACACCTGTTGACATCCCCTCTGTGACCCACATTCTCTCTTAACGGCCACTTTTTTGACGGGTTCCACAGTTCATTCCAACGGGAGGATAGTATTAATCTTACCTCTATCGTCTCCGCGGGATATCACGTGACACGAGTAATAATACAGTAATACTTAACTCTTGTACCCGGTTATGGCAAACGGAATCAGAACAGGCGACCCCCGTAGATTCAATAAAGGACGTAGTTCGAAGTTCCGTGAAGGTTCCCGAGTTCGACAAACACCTGAAGAAGGCCGGAGGACATATCGGCCAAAACGTTGTGGAAATAACAATAAAGATGAAGACAATAGTCCGAAAAACCTTAATGATAAAAATCAAACCAAATTAAAGAATATCTCATTTTATTTGTATAAGTGAAAAAAAAATCTATGAAATGGTAATAACCTTTGAATGCAAACAATATTTCTTCGAATTCCTTAAGGAAAAATGATGAAAAATATTTGCAAGCTTGTCAGATTAATCGGAAAGTTTTGAAAGGTTTCAGCTGGTAATATTTTTTCTGGTTCTAGTCGTTCAATCTTTATTTAATTTCTTTTCCGATCTCTAATTATTTAATCAATTTTCTTATATATCAAAAATCCCTGTCGGCTGGGGCATTAGAATACACCGACAGCATCTCAGCAGACGAATAACAAATGTCCCGGATATGATATTAAACAATTTGATGGTGAAGCTCCAGTACCAGAGCTCTGTGGAATATGGTGCATGCATTCATTGGCATTACTCCCTGGTTCACTCTGACACGGAATAGTAGCATCTGATAGGGTCCCATCTATGGGTCAGATAGAACTGTTTGTACAGTGTTACAGAAAATAAGGATCTTTTTTATCCTTTCGCAAGTTTTTCACAGCACCTATAACTGGTTGCCCAGTCAGCTGGGGTAGAGGCTATTGAATACACCGAATCCTTCTCTGCAGAGAGGCAAGACCCACGAAACAAGTCTCCTGTATATGACACTAAACAATATCATTGTGAGGTTCCAGCCTTGGGGAATGTAGAGTAAACCTTCATTGCCATTGCTCCCTCGTTCACTCTGGTTCGGAGTGGTAGCACCTGATAAGGTGCTATCTATGAGTCAAATAGAACTAAACTGTATACTATATGCTAAATCGAATTGCTTGAAATAGAACTGTTTTTGACATTGAAACTGAATAACTCAGGAAAGTTGATGTGCCATTTAAGAAAGAAACTAAATCAGACCATATTAGATACTGAAGTTTATTGTTTGATGTTGTTTTTGCTGTTTGCTTGTTTATTTTTATATTTTTTTTCATTTTGTAGGGTTGAGCGGAACAGGACTTTTCACAGTATAATCATGCAACCCTTAAAGTGATTAAATTTAGTATATCATTCTGATAGTAAATGAAGATATTTTTCGACTCCCTAATGAAGTGATGAATATTTATCGAAAATCATCTCGAGTAATGAATATTTAACAAATATTTGCAAATGAGAAGTCCAAATGAAAACTCTGACGTCTACGAACTTATTGATCCCCTCTCATATATATATATAAGTGGATCAATTAGTTATGCCTCATCCATTGTTATATATATATATATATATATATATATATATATATATATATATATATGACCAGGATCAATTAGTCAGCAGCCTGATACATTAGAATTTTGATTTAATACCACTGTCATATATATATATATATATATATATAGGTGAAAGAACTCAATATTTAAGTTAGTATAGCGTATAAACAGAGTGAATTATCTGTTTCATGCCTATGTGATCAACTCAAATTGCATCTCTTTTTATACTGTGGCGTGGGGCATGATCGGAAGTGGGATTTGCTTTATGGAAAGCTGTCTATTTGTCTATGCTATCTTAATATAATATATATATATATATATATATATATATATAGTTGTCATTAGCGTAATGCAAAGCTCTTCATATGAATCGAGCTCTTTGGTTTCGGTTTCTTTGTTTAATGGCATATCAACCTTTATAGATTATTTAATGCCAAAGCCATTCTCCTAGAAGAACAATAGTGGTACAATTTAACCCAGAGCTGGAAGGATAAGGGGGTTCATACATTTCCCAAGGGTATTTGCCCGAAAGTGAACGTAATAGCGCGACTGGAGTACGAACTCGCTTACTACGATTCCGCAGTCAATTGTTTTAACCATTACACCACGAGGACACCCCGAATCGAGCTCTCAGTAGCCGTTAAGCGGATATATGTAAACAAAAACCAATGTGATACATAAGCACTTAAATTTCCTTCACTTGCTCAAGTTTCCTCGTGGCTGAGTGGTAGAATCTTGGATTGGCGTTTAGGTCAACCGGGTTTCGATCACAGCTTCAGAAATCTAGCCTGTCTAGCCACACTGAGAGTTCTCAAAGAACGAAACAGGTCCGTCTGTTGATGACTCTCTCTCTCTCTATATATATATATATATACCTACAGAGTCAGAAGTAATCTACCAAGGTTTCACCTGACTGGATCATCTGGATAAATTCCGACTAGAGAGGGTTAGGTCAATTGGATTTTATTAATTAAAAGGTCTCCCGAATGTTTAAAAAAAATGGCACCCAAAAAAAAGATATTATATTTTACCTACCAAATAACAAAACTTTTTAAGCCATCAAATATTAATTATTTCCGAACTTTGATTGAATAAATTGTAGGAAGCTATTGCTAGTTTTTCCTCCATGTACATTTGACAGCATTTCTCACCTGATATTTGCCACATTTTTTACTATCTCACATTTTAATATCGAGTCTGTACCTAAATTATTTTTAATTTCCCACACGTGATTAAATAAACCCAGATGTCGTTTTGCATGATATCTTTTATTTACAAATTATATCATATAGTTTTTATTCACAACACCAGAATCACAGAATAGGTAGTAACTAAAATAAGCATACATATATATATATATATATATATATATATATATATATATATATATATATATATATATTCAAATGAATTGGTTCACTGAGAGATTTGTGTTTTTTAAAGAAATATGTATTTTGTTCTTACATATGTATATGTTTCCAGCTCGTTGCTTTCGTCAGAGAACATATATAGCACATGGCCATATGAAAGGGGCACGTTATGAGACTCGAACTCTCTCGTGTAGGTTTCTTAGTCGAATGTTTTTTCAGGCTTTGTAACTTACCTATTAATAAAGCTTCTCTTACTAATAGCTAAGTTACACCCATAGATTAATAGAAGGTAAGAATTGAAAACAGAAAATATCATTAATCAACATGGACATTTTAAATGCACATTTAATTTAAAAAAAATAGAATAAAATAAAAATAAAAAATAGAATAAGATAAAATGAAATTGATTAAGACAAGTGAAGTCACAACTATTCCGCATGGCGTTTAAGCACTCCACGTGGTATCATAGTAACAATACCCAACATGGCGTTCTTACAACAAAAAAAAACCCTGAATATCCAACATCGTGTTCATTTATTAAAAAAAAAAGTCTCTGACGATGAAATTTTACTTTGAAATTAATTATACTCAAATAATTATTATTTTGCATTGCAATAGCACTCTAAATTAATTCAAAACTATGAAATAAAATAATTTGTGCAATGCTTCAAGCAAATTACAAAATACTTATATATATTTATAATCCGAGAAGGAAATTCAAGGGGTATGAGTATCCAATTTGTGTGTTCAATGTCGACGGTTGTCGACGTATAATTAATTTGGGGTTTAAAATACATAAACACTCAACGTACAGAGCTAAAAAAAATTAACTTCCTTGGTGTCATTATAAATTTATTTCTGGTCGTAATGACCATCATCAGATGTAGTAGAGAAAAAAAATCAAATAAAATAACTTTTTTCAACTACATCTGAAGATCGTCATCACGATCAGAAATAAATTCATATGTAACGTAATGGCCGAGGGATTTCGGTTCATATCTTTGGGTTTAGTTAGGCTGAGAACCTTTCGGTTCAGCACATGGGTTAGTTAGGTGCAAACATTGATGCAGGTGTTAACGCAGGTGCGCGCGGGCGGACAAAGGTGTCACTCAGAGATGTCACAATAGTCCGAGACGAAACGGGTGATGGAGTGCGAGTGACGTCACTCACCGGAAACGCGCAGAGGTTTGTGGAGAATTGAAAGAAAGTTAAGAGAGTTGAGACTAGACACTGAGGCGAGACGAATTTGCGCGCCGTGGGTGCCGCATGAGATGGGGGCCAGATGAATAAGACAGCATAGATAGATTGTGTCTCTCCTCCTTATGTCGAAACCTTTAACTCAAAGTTAATAAAAAGGTTTCGTACCTGAACAAGAAGTCGTTACGTGTTTTCGAATTTTGAGATTCCTATGTTCGATGTATATGTGTTCAACATGCCATGTCTATTTTTCACATGGCGTTAATTGTGGCTATATAACACATAATGGCACCAAGGAAGAGAATTTTTTTCTTTTTCTTTATATATATATATATATATATATGTGTGTGTGTGTGTGTGTGTGTGTGTGTAATCACTAAAGCATCCTGATAGCATAAATTCTTTCTTAGCATCCATTGTTATCATCAATCGCTCTTGATAAATCCTTTAGACGGCATCCAGTGTCTGCAAAGAGCTGATGCATGTCGTAATTTACTAATGTAATATAATTGCTGAGGGATTTCGTTTTATATATCTTACCTTTCAGTTTAGAGATGTCAAAATAAAAATCTCAGATAGGAATTGGAACTAGGGGATGTGAGTGGCGTCACGCACCGGAAGCGTGGGCTGAGATTTGAGAAAAAGCAGTTCGTTGAGTAAATAAATAAATAAACAAAAACAACAAACAAGAAAAAAGGGTTAAGAAAGAAAGAAAGAAAGAAAGAAAGAAGGTGATTGAGAAATAAGTAACTGAATAAAAAGGAAAGATAAAGGGAGAAAGAAAGAGAGAGAGGGAGAAAGAGAGTAAGAGAACGAGAAAAAGGCGGAGAATTGAGAAAGACTGACAAAAATATAGTAAAGGTGTGAATAAATAAATAAATAAATAACAAAACAAAAGAAAAAGAAATAGAAAACAACAAAAAAAAACACCAAAAAACAAAAACAACGGAAAGAAAGAAAGAAAGAAAGTGATTGCAAAATAACTCACTAAACGAATAAATAAATAAAGAAATAAAGAAAGAAAGAAAGAAAGTGAGAGAAAGAGAGAAAGAGTGAGAACGAGAAAAAGACGGAGAAGTAAGAAAGACTGACAGAATATATAATAAGGGTGTAATAAATAAATAAATAAATAAATTGACTCTAACGAATAAATTGATTGCGTTAAAGATGTGGACAGAGAAAAGGAAAACATAAGAAAATATAAATAAAAGTGAAAGTGAAAGTATGATTTTATTCGAAACTTTATATATATATATATAAGGAGGGCGAAAAGTAGAAAATATTAAAAAAAGAGAAGAAAATAGAAACAAGGGAAGAAATAAAAGTCAGAAAAAGATAAAAGAAACACGTCAAAAAGGAAAGAGAAGAAAAAGAAACAAATACACTAACAATTTGTGTTAAAACCTAGAAAAGACAAAGAATAAATATCAAAGTGAAAGTAAAAGTAGAAAATAATCTAAAACTAAAGTAAAAAGAAACATATCAAAGAAGTGGGGGTGAGAAGTAGAAAAAAAGAAAAAAAGAGAAAGCAAAGGAAGAAAAAAAGAAAAATGCCCCAATAAAAGAGAAGGAAAAATTAGAAATGAAACCTAACTGAAAAAAGAAGAGAAAAAATGAGAAGAAATAGAAAGCGAATGTCTAACAAATACATGTTTGAAGGGCAAATCCATTTCTGTCTATTTAAACCTTGTCGCTTCTATGTAAGTGCACGCCTCCCGCCCTGGGACAAGGCCATTCTTATTAAGTTCAATTGACAATGGAAAGTGATAGGCCCACCTGGGTCGTCCGGGAAGAGAGCGTGGGCTGGATGGGAAAAAGAGTGAAAACAGGATTGTTGGTAGGACGAAGAAAAAAGAGATGAAGTCAGTGATGTTTTCGCATGCGCGTGCTTCTCTCGTCTCGTTCAATCTCGGAGAAAAAAAGCTCACGTGATTGATGGAAGAACGATTTGACAGCGGGTCGTTTTTGTGGTTCGGCTGTTACAGCGGCGGATTTCGGGGACCGTGGGTCACGGATAAATAGCTGAAGAATGAAAAAAGAAGAAAATAACTTACAGAAGAAAAAAAGAAGAAAAAATGAAAGGGAAAAGGGGTGACATTAATTCGGTAGATGAGTGGCAAGTGAGAATGATATTGCATGGACTGAAAAGAAAAATAGAGGAAAAAAGAAAGAAAGAATGAAGGAAGAAAGCAAGAAAATAACTGATAGAAGAAGAAATGAATGAATAGAAAATGAAAGAAAAAACTGAAGTAAAGTTTAAAAAGTGAAAGAAAAGAAAATATTAGTGACATTTATTTAGTATATTATAATTAGTAAGGATGGACTGAAGACAATAAATAAAGAAAAAGAGAAAGAAAAAGAAAGAAAGAACAGAGGATTATATATATATATATATATATATATATATATATATATATATATATATATATAAAGATTCGGCGAAAAAATGAAAGACAGAAAAAAATCAGAAAACATCAAAAAAGTGAAGAAAATGAAAATATGTCTATCATAACAAGGTAGGATATAGAATTGACTGAAAAAAAAAGAAAAAAGAAAGAAAAAAGGAAGAAGGAAAAGATGAAAATAATTGATGAAAAAGAAACAACAAAATAGAGTAAAAAAAAAAGAAAAAAGAAGTAAAGAAGAATCAAAGAAAAATATTTGTGATATCAATCTAATAAACGGTTATGATATTGGAAGGAAGGAAGGAAGGAAGGAAGGAAGGAAAGAAAAAAGGAAAGAAGAAAGAAAGAAGGAAGGAAAAAAGGAACGAAAAATAAAGGAAAGAACGAGGGAACCAAAGAATAAAGAAAGAAAAGAAGTAAGGATGGAAGAAAGGAACGAAAGAAGGAAGGAAAGAGGGAGGAAAGAAGAGGAAGGAAAAATGGTTGAATTAAAGAATGAAGGAAGGAAGGAAAGAAAAAGGAAAGAAGAAAGAAAGAAGGAAAGAAAGAAGTAACGAAGAATAAAGGAAAGAACGAATAAACCAAAGAAGAAAGGAAGAAAAGAAGTAAGGATGGAAGAAAGGAACGAAAGAAGGAAGGAAAGAAGAGGGAGGAAAGACGAGAAAGGAAAAAAGGATAAATGAAAAAAGGAAGGAAGGAAGGAAAAAAGAGGGGAGGAATGAAAGAAGGAAGGAACCAAAGAAAAAAGAAAGGAAAGAAGGAAGGATGGAAGGATGTAAAGAAGGAAGGAAGGAATAAAGGAAGGAAGCAACAAAGGAACTAAAGAAAAAAGGAAGGAAGGAAGAAAGTATAAGAAAGAAGGAAGGAAGGAATAAAGGAAGGAAGGAACTAAAGAAGGACGGAAGGAAGGAAGGAAGGAAAAGAAAGAAAGAAGGAAGGAAGGAATAAGGAAGGAAGGAACCAAAGAAGGAAGGGAGGAAGGAAGGAAAAGAAAGAAAGAAGGAAGGAAGGAATAAGGAAGGAAGGAACCAAAGAAGGAAGGAAAGACGGAAGGAAAAGTAAGAAAGAAAAAAAGAAACAAAGAAAGAATAAGGAAGGAAGGAAGGAACCAAAGAAGGAAGGAAGGAAGGAAGGAAAAGAAAGAAGGAAGGAAGGAAGGAAGGAAGGAAGGAAGAGCACTGAAAAAGAAAGAAAAACAGAAGTAAAGTTTTTAAAAAATAAAGAAAGAAAATGAAATTGTGTGCCAAATCAGAGTGATGATACTTAAGGGACTGAAAGAAAGAAAGAAAGAAAGAAAGAAAGGAAAAGAACATATTAAATGAAAAACAAAAGAAAATGATTATCAAAATTGAAAAGAAGACAAAGAAAGAGTGAGAAAGAATGAGAAAGATAATATGGGGGTTATTTTTTAGATGGATAGAGATCAGTTTGTGCGATATTGGTTACAAAGAAAGAAAGAAAGAAAGAAAGAAAGAAAGAAAGAAAGAAAGAAAGAAAGAAAAAAAAGAAAGAAAGAAAGTTACACAAACACACCAAGAAAGAAAGAAAGAAAGAAAGAAGGATACACACACTCACAGACACAAAGAAAGAAAGAAAGAAAGAAAGAAAGAAAGGAAAGAGACAAAGAAAGAAAGAAAGAAAGAAAGTTTCACACTCTCACACACAAAAAAAGAAAAAAAGAAAGAATGAAAGTTACATACACACAGAGAAAGAAAGAAAGAAAGAAAGTTTCACACACTCACACACACAAAGAAAGAAAGAAAGAAAGAAAGAAAGAAAGAAAGAAAGTTACATACCCACAAAGAAAGAAAGAAAGAAAGAAAGAAAGAAAGAAAGAAAGTTACATACACACGGAGAAAGAAAGAAAAAAAATTTCACACACTCACACACACAAAGAAAGAAAGCAAGAAAAGTTCACACCCACAAAGAAAGAAAGAAAGAAAGAAAGAAAGAAAGGTACATGCACACGGAGAAAGAAAGAAAGAAAGAAAGAAAGAAAGTTTCACACACTCACACACACAAAGACAGAAAGAAAGAAAGAAAGAAAGAAAGAAAGAAAGTTACATACCCACAAAGAAAGAAAGAAAGAAAGGTACATGCATACACACACAAAGAAAAGAAAAGAAGAAAGAAAATAAATGATTGTAAAATAAAAGTAAGGAAAACAGAAAGAAAAAGACAAAATACGAAACATTTATTTGGATGATGAAGACCAAGGTAAAAAGATTGAATTAACTAAAAAGAAAAAAAGAAAAGACAAGAAAAGATCGGAATTTCTTCAGTGGGTCGTGTTTAAAAAAGCAATGACTTAAATTTTTGTATACATTGCATGTCTATCTGTCTGTTTGCCTGTCTGTCTCTTTTGCTTGAAACTGATATATATATATATATATATATATATATATATATATATATATATATATATATATATATATATATATATATATATATATATATATATATTCTGAAACAGACGGACAGACGCACATACATTTATTTCTATCCAAAAATTGTGATGAATATATATATATATATATATATATATATATATATATATATATCCGCGCTGGCGGCGCGACATGATGATGATGATATATATATTGAGCACTTGATAAGAATATATTAATACTGCATATTCCCTATGGATTGTTCCTCTTAAGCCTTATTAGACACTTAATTTATATATATATATATATATATATATATATATATATATATATATATGTGTGTGTGTATATATATATATATATATATATATATATATATATGTGTGTGTGTGTGTGTGATTGTGTGTGTGTGTGTGTGTGTGTGTGTGTGTGTGTGTGTGTGTGTGTGTGTGTGTGTGTGTGTGTGTGTGTGATCAGGCGAAAGTCTTTCATTTAAGCATCTTTCATTAGATAATAAAAACGCATTTTGTCAATATGATTTTATTTAGATCCTTTCAAGTTTTCTATTAATTGGTAGATGAATTTACTAAAATCTTAAATTCATCTACCAATTCCGGAAATTTGAAATGATCTTAATAAAATCATTCAGACAAAATGCGTCTTTATTTAATCAAACATGCTTAAATGAAAGACTGCAGACCGTCCACACACACACACACACACACACACACACACACACACACATATATATATGTGAGTTTGTGTCTGTGTGTATATATAAGCTGACTGTATAAGACAGGTACATGCTAACAGATAGATTGATAGATCGATTGATAGACTAATATAGACGAAGACAAAGACGTAGAGAGGTATCAACAGCCTGGAATAGATAGATAGATAGATAGATAGATAGATAGATAGATAGATAGATAGATAGATAGATTTCGAAAGAGATTGATGGGTACGAAAAGACTAAGATAAATGATCGATGGATCGATCCAGTTGATGGATGTATCTATGGATCCATTGATGTCAATAAACACAATGTGATTTGATCCATGTCTTGACGGACATTGCTAAACGAAATCAATTCTCCCCTCCCCCCTCAGCCGTCCACTTTGGATTTTATGCTTAATCCAATCTACTCGGAAGAGATTAACCCTTCCTTCAAATCACCACCACACCAAAAAAAAAAAAAGAAAATCGTAAAATGATACTTAACCCACTGCCTGCAAGTTGTGCAGGTTTCAAATGCAACCCTCTACAGATGAAAACGGATCTCTCCATACCAGATCATTAAAAACCGCACATTACGTAAAAATGAACATTTCGCATGGTATAATGGTTACAGAGTTTGACTAGTGGGTCATGTTTAGTTTAATTCCCACTGGGTGCTCTGTACTTCTGGCCTTGTGCTAAGCTACATCGATTGATTTATTGATACATGTGAACAAGTAAAACCGTCCCAGGTTACTTTATGCCCAGAGGTTAGGGAATCAAGTTTATTGTATGCTTAATATTAATATTTTTGTTTGTTTGTTTAGGTTTTATGGCATATCAACCTTTATAGTTTATCTAACGCCAAACCCATTTTTATACAAATAAACGGTTCTATTTCAAGCAATTCAGTTTAGCATAAGTTCACAGTTTAATTGTCGAAAACATTTCTATTTCAAGCTATTCAGTTTAGTCAAATAGTTCTAATTCAAAGAATTTTTTTAGCATAAGTACAGGTTTTGTTTACTCACAGATAAATGTCTATTTCGAAGTGTTCCGTTTAGCGTGGGACAGTTTCAATGTCAAAAACAGTTCTATTTCAGTAGAAAAGGAGTCTGGCCAATATACAAGAATTATATCATCATTATCATCAAGTCGGGCTGACAGCACTCTCTCTCCACCCGTCCTTACTGTCCATCACTCCTGGCAGGTCTACCAAATTACATCCAGTGTCCGTAATTAATTTTTGTTGGTCGGCCAACTACTAGCACGTCTATGTGTTGGGGTTCATAAATTAACGTCGCTTAAAAAAAATTAAAAAAAATCGACACGCAGCTAACGAAAGCATGGACAGCTATCGATAAGCTATCGATCATATGGAAATCAGACCTGAGCGATAAAATGAAACGCAGTTTCTTCCAGCCAGCGGTCGTGTCGATACTGCTATATGGATGCACTACTTGGACGCTAACTAAACGGCTGGAGAAGAAGCTGGACGGCAATTACACAAGAATGTTGCGAGCAATATTGAACAAGTCCTGGCGGCAACACCCCACAAGTCACCAACTATACGGCCATCTGCCTCCCATCACGAAAACTATCAAAGTTAGACGAACCAGACATCCAGGACACAGCTGGAGAAGCAGGAACGAGCTCATAAGTGATGTACTCCTATGGACGCCCACACATGGCCGAGCAAAAGCAGGACGACCAGCTCGAACATACATACAGCAGCTATGTGAGGATACGGGATGTAGACCTGAAGACCTGCCGGAGGCGATGAACAATAGAGAGAAGTGGTGAGAGAGGGTCCGGGATATCCGTGCTAGCGGCACGACATCATGATGATGATGATGATGATCGTAAGTTCGTCCTTGCTTCTCAAGCAATGCCCCATATGTCTTGTTCGCTTTACTTAGACGAGAAGTAAGTGGCCGTACCATGAAGAATTAAATAAGATTATCATAGATGAACCATCACCTTCTACACTCGTTTATATGTTGATCTTGATGTATATTTTGGAAGGATTAATTGATGGAATCAGTTTTTAAGCTAATTTTACTCTCTTCGTCATTCGGCTGGGGCTGCAGAATACAGCGACTGCATCTCTGTAGAGGGATAAGTCTCCCACAATGAGTGTCCTGCATATGACCCCACACAATCTGATGGTAAGGCTTCAGTAATGTTGGAGCTTTGGGAAATACGGAGTATCCCTTTACTTTTCTCCTAGACTAGTTGCCTCACCAAGGCTGAAGAACCCAATCTGCCATACTATTTACCCATAGCTGGAGGGAGAATAATTGGATTCATACCTTTCGCAAGGATATTAGCGCTATGTGAAATGGAATCACTCCCGTCCAGGATTTGAATTCGTGTCACCGTGTCCATTTCCTACGACGATAACCATTACACCACTCACCTCCAAAAGTGTATGCCTTTACTGCCATCGCTCCAAGGTCAATTTTTTAGCGGAGTTCAACTGGTTTGAATTCAGTTTTTATTCTCTGCATTTTTACCTTGGTATAGCAAACCAGTCTATGGTTACGAAACCAAGGTAAAAATGCAGAGTCTGCCCTACTATTTACCTACATTTTCGCTGGGGGAAGCGTTGGATGCATATCTTTCCCAAAGGTATTATCGCCGTGTGATATACAAATACCCTTGTTCAGGTTTTGAACTTGGGTCGTTGTGTCCTTTTCCTACGAAGATAACCGATACAGCATGCGTGTGTCTGTGTGTGTGTGTAAGAGAGAGAGAGAGAGAGAGAGAGAGAGAGAGATCTTGACTATGTTTGGGTAGAGGAAAAGATGGTCGAAGAAGAAAAGGGAGATTGTAAAAGGGGAGAGAGATGGGGAAAACTGTACATAGCATTCTAGAAAAACGTTCATACGTATATCTTACACAAATGAAAGACACCGGGGGAGATTAGAGTTTTCTCCCTTACATTAGGGTTCTTCCGTGTCCTTGGTGCAATGGTTATCGTTGTAGGAAATTGGGCACGGCGATACGAGTTCAAATCCTATAAGAGGTTGGTTGCATTTCACATACCACTTATATTCTTAGGAAAAGTAGGAGTCCAATTATTCTCCCTCCAGCTATGGGTAAATAGTAAGACAGACTGTTTTTTTTTATATGGTCCTATGCTTGTCACGGAGTCCAATATGGTGTGACAACTAGTCACAGTACTTGTGGCGGTGTTTGTGACTACCACATTAGCTTTCGACTGTTTGCTTTGTCAAATCCTTCCGTGCCCACGCTGCATTTGAAAGATCCACGAATTGGGGTTGACACAATTCCGCCGGATCTTCTGACGGTCAGGTAATATGAGTGGCTAGATTGTCTAGCAACTCAAAGAATAGAGAAAACTCGTTGTTAACAAACAAGAAAAATGTTTTTATTGAAACACGTTTGTGAGACAATAAATAACAAACAATCGATGTTTGCTTTCCTAGCAAAAAGAAGAAGCAAGAATACCGAGAGAGGAAGAGTGAGAAAAATTTGCAGTTAGAATGACACTAATGTCTCTAAAGTCTTGGACTTTGAATTTTTGTATAGTCTGAAGGTTGTTCGGAGTGCCTCGGGTCTAGAATGGAAGGGGTGCTTTTTTGGCAATCTTGAGTTTCTTTTTGGTCCCTTTTCTCATCCTCTCTGATTATTCGTTGTACCATCCTATTTTTATCGATCAATAGGTGGACTAAAAAGGTTTCTGATTGGTTGTCCAATGAGAGACAATTGGGAGTCATATTCCCATTGGTCAGTGAATCCTAGTTCAGGATTATATCTTACAAGAATACGGGAAAACCCTTTTTAAATGCTTTGTCCAATGGAAACAGGTTTAGAGCAATGGAGTTGAACTAAAAATTCTCAGCCTCACCTGACTGGATGAGCCATGCCCAGCTCACCTTTATTTAGGTTGGAGCAAAATTAAATTTCTTTCTTAACATTGACCTTTAAGATAAGGACTAAAAAATATGTTTTACGAAATTACCTGTTTCATTATTATAATCGATGAAGTGAGTTGATAACCGAAAAATAAAATAAATTCGCTGACCTTTAAAATCAAAAACAATTGTCTTGCACTTAACTGACCTTTAGGAACAATCAACCAGCTTTTTAGGTCAATTTAAGCCTTGAACAAAAAGACACTTATTTTAATGATCTTTTTGTTATATACATACATATATATATTTATTTATCATACAACGTGTGAAAGCACGTGCAATACCCTGCCCTCATCAGCCGATAACCAGGGGTGATAACACAGTTTCGGTAGCTCACTGATTACCTTTGGGCCAGTGAATTCTTGTCTTGCTAGGAATGTCTCCAGTATGCTGACGCTCAGCAATAGGCTCCTGAATACTGTGAGGGTATTCCTGATTCATAAGCCCATCATTCGATTTACATTCTCCGGTAAGAGAATTACGTCGTTTGCACCAGCGTGCCTTGTGATTCGTTACCCTCGCAAGCTTTTAAATTCACTACCGCAATCACACGTTGTAGCCGGATTCATATCCAAATCGTTACCGTTAGAGCAATAATGATGGGTGATATATTCTCCCTCCTCGCTAGAGACACCCTGTTGGCATTTTCCTTTCGTTTTACTATTCATATTTGTTATTTTCCTGTCTTTCCAGGATGTCACTCCAGCTTTCTGGAGGGTCACTTTGTCTTTCCAAAGAATCATCTTGCTTTCCAGGGAGTCTTGGTGTTCAAATTTTCATCATAATATGAGGATCATTAAATAAGTTTCCAGACTTTTTTCGTATTGACACTTTTATTGATAGTACACACATGAAACTCTAGTCCCCTTCGAAGTAATCTCTTTTGGCTGCAATGCACTTGTTCTACCGTTCCAACAACTTCTGGAAGGCCTCATGGAAGTCCTCTTGTGTGAGCGTGTCAATGACCTTCGTTACAGCCTCTTTTATCTCATCAATTGTCTCATAACGACAGCCTCTGAGCTTAGGGAATAAGTCACAGGGAGCAAGGTCTGGACTATAGGGAGGCCGAGGAACTTGATGCTCATCTTGGTCAAATAGTCTGTGACAAGGATGGAGTTGTGGACTGGTGCATTGTCTAGGTGGAAATGCCACTGACCCGATTTGAAGAGTGCTGGCCTCTTCCCTAGATATCTCTACCTGAAGTCCCTTAAAACCTCAACATAGTAACCCTAACCCTTTGGCCAATCAACTGTGGTGTTCTGACTTCCTTACTCCTCCTACACCTCTCATCATTCCTCACAGACTCCCTGCCTTCCTTGAATCTCTTATGCCACTCAAAAACTGATGCTCGATTCATGCAAGATGCTTCAAAAGCAGTCTGAAGCATTCCATACGTTTCTGTGACTTTTTTTTCAAGTTTAAAACAGAATTTTATTGCATATCGTTCTTCTAAAGTGTCAGATTGCATTTTTGAAATTCACCAGCTGTGATAATCAGGCTTTAATAGGGTGTATTCCAATTCCTACTGTAGCTGTTCCTTTCAACCTGAAATCATTAAAAGTGGTCAGTAATCTCATAAGATGTATAGTAATAACATAGTGAATTTTCAAGAGTCTACGACAATTTTAAATGCCTGAACAAAAAGTCTGGAAACTTATTGAATGTACCACATATATATATATAGACATCCACAGACAGACTGTTTCGTTTTACCAGAACTCTTCAGTGTGGCTAGACACGCAGGACACTCGAAGCCGGAATCGAAACCCGTCCAACTTTATGATAGACTAAGGCTTCAGACCACACGGTCACAAGCGGACTACGTTGGCTAAGGGAATTTTTAGGTATTTTATGTTTAGCAAACAGTAGCAGCTGCCTTTGTTTACATTTTTTGATACCCTATCGACTACCAGAGAGCTCAATTCTTTCGAAGAGCCTTGCATTACGCTAACGGTGGCCGTCAATATTTCATAAGTTTCAATTTTTACATATTAATTAAGTATTTAACCACACTTCGTGTCACATTTAGCCTTAGTTAAGCAACCAATCTAGGAGAAGAAAAACCTGATAAACTTCGCTTAAAAATTGACATTGTGTCACATCCTGCTCGTGCGGAAGGGTTGGTACATCCTTAGATCAGAGTTCTTCGATTCATTTAAAACAAAAGTTAATGAAAGTTGCACGGTAAAGGGTTTGGTTTGGTTTGGTTGTGGTGGGTTTTATGGCATATCAACCATTGTTGGGTACTTAATGCCAAATCCTCTTTGGGTTTTATATCATATCACCCATTGTAGGTCAGATGTCAAATCCTTTTTATACATATATATCAAATCTATAGGATTTAGTTTGGTTTGGTTTCATGGCATATCAACCATTGTTGGTTATTTGATGCCAAATCCTCTTTATTCATATATATTAAATATATAGGATTTGGTTTGGTCGTGTTTTATGGCATATCAACTATTGTCGGCTATTTAATGTCAAATCCCCTTTAGCATAAATTTGCTCACAGTTTTAATGTCAAATAGTTCTATTTGACCAAGGGATAGGAACTTATTGGTTTTAAGGCATATCAAACACTGTAGATTATTTAAAGCCAAATCTTGTTTATACATATATATTAAATATATATGATTTATAAACATTTTCTTGATATCATTCTTAAACGAGTCTGAACTTATTTTTCGTATACAGTTAAATGGTTTCAAGTATTGTTATCTAATACAAATAATTCTATTTGCAATTTATCATTTATCTGAACCCGGTTAAGTAGTTCCGAGTATTGATATGTATCACTTACAATTCAATTAAACATCCGTGGTTTGTTTACGCACAGTTAAATGATCAAACAGTTCTATTTCAAACAATTCAATCTGGCATAAGTCATTTGTTTACACACGATTTTAATGTCAAATAGTTCTATCTGACCCATAGATAGGAACATGTAAGGTACTGCTACAAGGAGACAGAGTGAACCTGGAAGCAATTACCCAAAGCGCCAATCCTGGAGTCTCCCCATCCAATAGTTTTGTGTCATAAACTCGTTTGGGGGTGGGGGTTTAAACCTTCCGTAGAGATGCAGTTGGTATATTCTTCAGCCCCCGCTGAGTTGGCAGCGCAGTAAAGCCTGGTCCTTTAAATGACATCGAACATAGATGAGTATCACTTTCATCTAATTGTCCACACGGTATCATTGTTTTTCTTTAGCCCACTTTAACCATATTTTAATCTGTTTGTGTGTTCGTGTTGACTTTTCTCTATATAAATCCCCTTTCATCCAGTCGATTTCTAACAGTTTTATCACAGATTTATTTGCTTTATAAATCTTTTATTTTCGAAGTGTATTTCTTTGATTGTTTTTAACGGCACATCAACCCGACTAAGTTTATTTTATATTTTCCGGGAGACCTGCGTTCAATCCCAGGTCGCATGATACCAAAGACTTTTAAAATGGTAGTTGTGTATTATAATGGCCGAGGGATTTCGTTTTATATATCTTGTCTTTCGGTTTGGTTAGGCTGGGAGCCTTTCGCTTGGTGCATGGGTTAGTTAATTGCAGGTGTTCACGCGTTTGCGGGTAGGATGAGTCATTCACATATGTCAAAATGAAAATCCCAGATAAAAAAAATGTAAGTTGAGGATGTGAATGACGTCATGCACCAGAAGCGTGCGCGGAGGATTTGGGGGGATTTGAAAAAAGTCAGTTAGTTGAGTTTTGCCGCCGGAAGAAGAAGGTTGACTTTCGCAAGCTCGCCGAGGCCTTGTGTCGGGTGCGCACGTGGTTTGGGGCAGATGGAAAAGTCAGGTGTATCACTCTCCTTATGTCGAAAAACCTTTTAACTCAAAGTTAATAAAAAGTTTCGTACCTGAACTAAGAAGTCGTAAATGTTTTTCGTGTTTCGGGATTCCTATGTTCTATGTATATATGTTATGAACATTCTATGAACATTTCACATATTTCGAATGGCCATATTACACTTGTGTTGGTTTTTTCTTGGCTTTTCTCTATATAAATCCCATTTCATCCAACCGATTTCTTACAGTTTTATCACAGACCAATTTGCTTTGTATATCTTTTATTTTCAAAGTGTATTTCTTTTATTGTTTTTAACGGCACATCAACCCGTCTAAGTTTATTTTATATCTAGAAGTTCTTTTTTACGTTCATATTTACATTTTTTGTGTTGTTGTTTCTTAAGATTTTTTTTTTTTTTTTGCACAATGATCCGAGAGACCTGGGTTCAATCCCAGGTTGCATCATACCAAAGACTTTTAAAATGGTACTTGAAACCTCCTTGCTTAACACTCTGCATTATAAGGTACGTATCAAGGGTAAAGTGGAGCAATCCAGGGAAAGGAGTAGCGCCCTCCTCTACACCTTGGTCTAGTAGCTATTGAAAAGGGTGATTCCTGGTCACCCTCGACTAAAGGGAGACAACTTTACTAACCTTTTTACTTATTTAGCTCATAGACTGAGCGCTAACAGATGCCACCACTCCAGTTCAGAGTGGACTTGGAAGTAATGACATTGAAGGTCTACCCTACGTTCCCCAGAACTTCAGAACTGTAGCCTCACTATCAGTTGCAGTTTAGTGGTATACCAAGGACGCCTCGCCTGGTGTGAGTCTTAATCCTCTGTAGGAGATACAGCCAACTTATTCAAAGCCTCGTTCACAGAGCTCGCTTAAAGTTTGGGGTTTTCTATCTTGACGCTTTCATGTCTTTCACGGTCTTGCAGAATGTTTTGATTTTTTAAATAGATTTTAAAGAAATACCCAAAATTTTTGACACAGCTGTCTCGGAACAACCAATGTCTTTTGCTATTCTCCACTGTGGATAGCATTCTTGAATTAGTTTTTCGATACATTCCATTGTTTCAACTGACAGCTCTTTGGTTGGAGCCATGGTTTTTTTTCAATTAGAATTGTCCAGTAAGAACTGTCTTTTAACTGTTTGGTTTGGTTTGGCTTGTTTTGTTGGGTTTTATGGCATATCAACCTTTGTAGGTTATTTAACACCAAATCCATTTTTATGTAAATAATCTGTTCTATTGAAAACAATTCAGTTTAGCATAAGTACAAAGTTTAATTGTCGAAAACATTTCTATTTCAAACTATTCAAGCAGTTATATGAAAAACAATTCGGTTAAGTGTAAATACAGTTTTGATGTCGAAAAACAGTTCTATTTGAAATAATTCAGTTAAGCATAAGCACGCAGTTTAAATTTAAGTACGGTTTAATTGTCAAAAACATTTCTATTTCATGCTATTCAATTTACTCAAACAATTCATTTTAACATAAGTATGCTGTTAGTTCTATTTAACCCATAGATAGGGCTCTATCAGGTACTACCACTCCAGGCCAGAGTGGACCTGGGAGCGATGGCAATGAAGGGGTACTCCGCATTCCCCAAAGCTCTAGTACTGCTGGAACCTCACCATCAGATTGTTTAGTGTCATATCTAGGACACTCGTTAGGGGAGTGGTCTTACCCCTCTGCAGAGGTGCAATCAGAGTATTCTACAGCCCAAGGTGACTGGGCAATCTTTTAACTGTGGGTCGATTTGTATATCTATGTTTCAGTTTTAAGAATGCAAATTACAAACTCATTCTATATTTTTTTTCACTCAAGATTGGGTGAGTCCATATTTTCTCTACATGGCTTGGTTTGTTTTTTTGTTGTTTTTTTTGGGGGGGGGTGTTTTTTAATAGCATGTCAATCATTGTAGGTTATTTTTTTTTAGGCGTGTGCAGTGCGGTTTTGCGTGCTTGGCGAACTTTTTACTGCAGGATCGCCGCCCGGAAAAATAGTTTCGGTAGGGTCGCTTGGGAGAGCAAGTATGATGTTGGAAGACCCAAAACTTGTAACGACCCCAAGAACATCCCTGACGAGGCGATTCTGCGCACTTTTTTTTAAGTACGTGTCTACAATATTTAATGCCAAAGGCATCCTTGTAGAAGTATAAAAGGGATTCCAATATAGATAAGAGTAGGGTCTCCCTGGTGTAGTGGCTAAAGTGTATTAATACGACATCGTAGTAAGTTAGTTCGATCTCCAGACGCGTTAAAACGTTCACTTTCGAACTGATACTTTTGGGAAAGGTATTAACCCTCTGATCCTCTCAGCTATGGGTTGAATATTACCACAACTCTTCTCACTTGCATTGAATAGCGAGCTCAGCTTGCAGACCATTGTTAGTACGTTAACTTCTCACTCGGTGCCTCATACATTTGGCCTTGTGCTAAACTAAGCTAAGCTTAGGAACTCACTCAGTTTGTCAGGATAATGAATTCTCTTACTACTGTAGAACATATTGACGTAAGACGCCAGTCGATATAAACAGAATGTCATAGATAGATAATGTTGAAGGTAGGAGTTCCCGCAAAACAGTTGGGAAATAATACTGTCCAAGATGTCCCTAATATTGTGCTAAACATGGTGTTGAGGACCTTTGCTAATGACACACACAAAAATGGCGAGCAGGACTTTAAAAACGTCGAAGTGAGGGTCATTTATCACTGCCAACAGATAATGAAGGCACGTAGTCTAATGAGCATGCGCAGAATAATAAAAACAAGAAGACAATGTGATGAGTAAGACAGCAAAGCGTCTCTAAAAGGATTACGGAAAGTTTATGGGGCATTCTTTGAGGAAACGGCTCGGATGACAATCATTGGAAAGGAAAGGACATTTTCGAGAATCTGTTTCGTTTTTATTCAGATTTTAAATTTAGTGTCTATCGTAGTCAAAATAACTCTCCTCCATATCTATCTATCTATCTATCTATCTATCTATCTCAGTCTATTCGTATCTATCTATCTCAGTCTGTTCGTATCTATCTATCTATCTATCTATCTATCTCAGTCTATTCGTATCTATCTATCTCAGTCTGTTCGTATCTATCTATCTATCTATCTATCTCAGTCTATTCGTATCTATCTATCTCAGTCTGTTCGTATCTATCTATCTATCTATCTATCTATCTATCTATCTCAGTCTATTCTTATCTATATATCTCAGTCTATTCGAATCTATCTATCTCAGTCTGTTCGTATCTATCTATCTATCTATCTATCTATCTATCTCGGTCTCTTTATATCTAAGTCCAGTCGGCTGGGACTGTTGAATATTCCAACTGCGTCTCTGCAGAGGAGTAAGACCACCCACTTACGAGTATCCTGCATATGACACTAAACCGTCGGATGGTGAGACTCCAGTCCAGGAGCGTTAGGGGACGTGGTGTATCCTTTCATTGCCAATACTCCCAGGTCCACTCTGACCTGTAGTGGTATTACACGTTAGGGTCTCATTTAGGGATCAAATAGAACTCTTTAATAATTTACTAAACTTGAAACCATTTAACTATGTGCAAACAAATGAACTCTTGCTCGCTTAAAAATGTTACCTGCTAAGTATTCACTTAAAAATCATATGTATAAACAAGATTTGGCATTAAATAACCCACAATATTTGATATGCCATAAACCATAACAAACCAACAAGCCATTCTATCTATCTGTTTATCTGGCCCAACCAACTGGGGCTGTTGGATACACCGACTGCATCTCTGCTGAGGGTTAAAACTGTTGTATAGCCACATAATACATATGCATACAGAAACATATTCAGCACAATAAAGACAAGCAGACACAGTTCTTTTAGAAAAATATACCTCTCACTTTATTGAAAGGGTTATGTGTGAGAGGGAGTTAGAAACTAAACAGAATTGCAACATATTGACCCCCACTCTTTTGGCCATAACAGCGTTTCTTTCCCGTTCTCCTAGGCTGCTCCCTCGGGAGTCCTGAGGGCCTCCTCTGCTGGGTGCTGGTTCTCTCAACAGCACCTTATCTCCAACTGACCTGAACTTCCTGTCGCTGGGGTTATATAACAATTTGATGTCCACCTACTTCCTGCGAGCGTCACAATTTCGCACTCAATTCAACCCCTCGACAATCAAGTTTATATCCTGATATTCCTCGACCGGATGCACCTGTTATTTACACTGATGCATTTCCTATTTTGACAGCTTGGCCAGGTCGGAGGTCGATATGCAACAAAACGCCCCTAACGAGTGTCCTGATATGACATTCAACAATCTGATGGCGAGGCTCCAGTAAGGCTTAAGCTTTCGTTGCCATAGCTCCCTGGTCCACTCTGGCCCGGAGTGGTAGCATCTGATAGGGTCTTATCTATGGGTCGAATAGAATTAAACTGTGTACTTATGCTAAACTGAATTCTTAATATTGAATTGTTTTGACAATAAAATCAATGACTGATATATAATTGAATTGTTAATGATAATACTTAGAATAATTCAACTTTGTTAATGATAATACTTAGAATAATTCAACTTTGTTGGCTTAACTAAATAGCTTGAAATAGAACTGTTTTTGACACTTAAACTATGTATTTATGCTAAACTGAATTTTTTGAAAAAGTATTTATATGTAAAAAAATTAATTTGGCATTAAATAACCTACAATGGTTGATATGCCATAAAACCCGACCAAATCAAATCATATATATCTAATATATACGAATAAAGAGAAATTGGCTTTATATAATTTACCCTGGTGATATGCTATAAAACCAAATTAAATACAACCCTATATATTCAATATATATGTAAAAATAGGATTTGGCATTAAATAACCTACAATGGTTGTTATGCCATAAAAAATAACCAAACCAAATCCTATATATTTGATATATATGTATAGAGAGGATTGGGCATTAAATAACCTATAATGGTTGATATGCCATAAAACCCAACCAAACTAAATCCTATATATTTGATATATATGTATAAAGAGGATTTGGAATTAAATAGCCTATAATGGTTGATATGACATAAAACCCAAACAAAACAAAACCTATATATTCAATATAGATGTATAAAGAGGATTTGGCATTAAATAACCTACACTGGTTGATATGCCATAAAACCAAGCCAAACTATTTATCAATCTATTTTATGCATAGAGGTGAGGGAATATCGATCATAGCACGTTCATATTTTCATATTTTTTGTTTGTGTGTAATTGTTTCTAAAACGGACTTTTTTATACACGGTTCTATACGAAAATTTTCCAGATAGATGTATTTGACCCAGAGATGGGACCCTGACTGGCACTAACACTTCTAATCGCAGTGGAACTGAGAGTAATGGCCATGAATTGGTAAGCACCATTCTTCAAAAATTCCAAAATTATACCCACATCATCAGATGCAGTTTTGTGTCAAATACACCCCTTTTTTTCTTGGAAACGGATTCTTACCATTCTGCAAAAGAAAATAAAAATCTATTCTTCTCTGTTCTTCAAAAGCTGATCAGTTTTTTTCAAAATTAGTCAATGAAAAATTGAATAGAGTTTCTCAGTAACAGATTGAGCGGATATGTTTGTGTTTACATATGTTCATTCATATTAAGTAAATAAAGTTGGCAACTGTAGTTGAGGGTGACTCGAAGGCTCCCTTTTCAATAGCTACCACACCGAAGTGAAGGGGAGAGCGCTACTCCTTTCTCTGTATTGGTCTGCTTTACCCTTGATACGTACTTTATAAAACTGAGTGTTAAGCAAGGAGGTATCAGCTACTATTTTTTAAAGTCTCTGGTATGACTCGACCTGGGATTGTATCACGGTCTCCCAGATCATTGGCGAACACTCTTCCCACTGGGCCAATGAGCCGGTGTCTTACTAAGTAAGTAAAGTTAGAGGACTGTAGTCAAGGGTGACCCGAAACCGGCTTCTGGTTGCCCTCAACTACGGTCGCCATTTTTCATTTTTTTACTTTATACATACTAATATTAAAACCTAAGCTTTCAGATGAGAATTTCGGCAGCAGACGCATATACTTTTAACGCATTAACATAATTTCTTTCTCATATAGTGATATACTCACACAAAGGTTTTCAGAAGCACAGTAGTAAGAAAAAGAAATCTTTAGTCATTTCACGATATGTAAACAAATGATTGATGTTTGATTGAATTGTTAGTTATACATATGTAACATACCCATACATGAATATGGGAAACGTACATAGAATGTTCATAACACATATACATAGAACATAGGAATCCCGAAACACAAAAAACCCTTACGACTTCTTAGTTCAGGTACGAAACTTTTTATTACCTTTGAGTTTAAAGGTTTTTCGACATAAGGAAGAGAAAGGCACAATCTTTCTATGCTGGCTTTTCCATCTGCCCCCACAACACATGTGGCACGCGCCACAAGGCCACTGCGAGCTAGCGAAAGTCACCCTTCTTCTTCGGACCGCAAGACTCAACTAACTGACTTTTTTCAAATCGCCCAAAATTCTCCGCGCACGCTTCCGGTGCATGACGTCATTCACATACCCTGGTCCTGGGATTTTTGTTTTGACATCTGTGAACGACACATCCTGCCCGCGCGTGCGTTAACACCTGCGCTCAAGTTTGCACCTAACTAACCCATGTGCTGAGCCGAAAGGTTCTCAGCCTAACTAAACCCAAAGGCAAGATATATAAAACGAAATCCCTCGGCCATTATATTACACATAGCGATACTTAGAACCTTTTAACTTTGTTTGAACGAATGATTAATGTTGATTAGAATTATTTATGTTGATTAGCACTACTTGAAAGTGTTTTACTGTGCGCCTAAATTGAATTATTAGTATTGCATGGCAATATTTGGAACATTTAACTGTGTGCAAATAAAACTTTTTGCAGGAATAACTCGAGACTTTTTATCTGGATGCAAAATAGAATTATTAATATTACGTAATAATTGGAACAATCTGTCAAATGCACCCGCCAAAGCCGAAACCCTACTGCATAGTCTGGAAGGAGCTACCACAGGCTTGGCCTCCATGTCAATGCACTTAAAACGGAATATATGTGCTTTAATCAAACAGGCGACATTTCCACACTAAACGGTAGCTCGCTGAAACAAGTAGACAAGTTCACCTACCTAGGAAGCAGTGTCTCATCCACCGAGACAGACATCGACACGCGACTAGCAAAGGCATCGACAGCTATCGGTCATATGGAAGTCAGACCTGATCGATAAAATCAAACGCAGTTTTTTCCAAGCAGCGATCGTGTCGATACTGCTACATGGATGCACTCCATGGACGCTAACTTAATAGATGGAGAAAAAGCTTGACGGCAACTACACAAGAATGCTGCGAGCAATATTGAACAAGTCCTGGAGGCAACACCCCACAAAGCAGCAACTATACGGCCACCTATCACCCATCACGAAAACTATCCAAGCTAGACGAACCAGACATGCAGGACACTGCTTGAGTAGTAGGGACGAACTCATTAGTGATGTACTCATATGGACCCCTTCACATGGCCGTGCAAAAGCAGGGTGACCACCTCGAACATACATACATCAGCTCTGTGAGGTTATGGAGTGTAGCCCTGGGGACCTACCGGACGTGATGAACGAATGGGAGGGTTAGCAAGAGAGGGTCTGATGGCGTGACAAGATGATGATGAATTGTGTAGAAATAAAGGAATTGTATTGAATGGAATAATTTGCGTTGAATAGCAATACTTGTAACCACTTCAATGTACGCAAACAAATGATTCATACTAAATATAGTTATTTGGGTTAGTTATCGATAATTGAAACCATTTAACTGCTTAGAAACAAAGTAACACTTAACTGTGTGCAAATAAATTAGTTTTAACTCTTAAAAATAGAATTACAATGAAACCATCCACTTATGAGTCATATTTGAAAATAAATGATTTGTGTTGGATTGAATTGTTACTGTTGTATTGCGATACATGATACTATGTGCAAAAGAATGATCTTATTTTCATTTGAAAATTCTATCAACAAAATATGTTTAGATTAGGCTAACAGTAACTGCTACATTTCATTGATGAATCTTCACTACTTCTCTTCAAGATATCTGCGCTCTGACGAATAATATCTTAGTTTACCGGAAGGCTTTGTAACTTCTGTTTATCCGCAAACTTTTCACTCAATTTAAAGAAATAAAGATTTATTAATCAGAGTTTTATTTTATGATTTATAAGTAGTAAAGTAAAGTTAGCGACCATAGTCGAGGGTGACCCGAAGGCTTCCTTTTCTATAGCTACTACACCAAGGTGTAGGGGAGGGCGCTACTCCATTCCCTGGATTGCTCCACTTTACCCTTGAACCGTACCTTATACTGCTGAGTGTTAAGCAAGGTGGTATCAAGTTCCATTTTTAAAGTCTTTGGTATGACTCGACCTGAGATTGAACCCAGGTCTCCCGGGCTATTGGCGAACACTCTAACCGCTGGGCCAATGTCCCGGTTAACCGCTGGGCCAATGTCCCGGTTATTTAATGCAAGAAGAACAGTAGTGGTACTATTTAACCCATAGCTTGGAGGGTAAGTGGGTTCTTGCCTTTCCCAAGGGTATTTGCCCGAAAGTGAACGTAATAGCGCGACTGGAGTTCGAACTTGCTTACTAAGATTCTGCAGTCCATCGCTTTTAACTATTACACCATGAGGAAACCCCCTGTTCGCCACACAATCAGTTATTTTTTCCTTGTTTCAGTTTTCTATTTTATTTTTCGGTTGTCGATGCTGTTACTGGCAGCTATATTTAGTATTTCTTTGCTTTTTTAGTGAATTCCTGAGTTTTCGAATTGTTACTTTTACGATAATTGATAAGATTACAAAGGTGCCCGTGGTGTAATGGGTATCGTCGTAGCAAATGGACACGGCGACACGAGTTCAAATCCTGTACCAGGCTAACTGCATTTCACATAGCACTAACACCTTTGGGAAAGGTATGAATCCAATTATTCTCCCTCTAGCTATGGATAAATAGCAGGACAGACTGGTTTTTCAGCCTTGGTGAGTGTTGTATCGTTGGTTCAATAAATGTATCCCACAGGTACAAGCCGAAGAGTTGGCAAGTCTTTCGGAGAGCGATTAACGCTTTTTCCCTGCTGAGGTAGTCAGAAAACGTCCATTTATATCTTTACCGGTGTCATACTAAAAAGAGTCACTGAGTGTATAGTTCCGGTATAACAGTGAGGCAACTAGTCTAGGGGAAAGAAAACTCTGAATTGAAACCTGTTAACTCCACGTAAAAATTGACCTTGTGTCATATCCTGCCCGAGCGGAGGGGTTGGGTAAATATGGATAAGATTACAAAGGATTCGTCATATCAATTACAATTGAGAACACAACAGATTAACTTAGAGATTAATGGATATCATCATTACCTTAATTTATAAAAGACTTAAAACATCATTTTAGTCATTTTCCTTCGTTAATTCCTAAAAATATTTGAATATTGCTAATTTTGATTTAAAATAAAAGTAAAAGTAAGTTGGCTCCCGTAGTCGAGGGCGACCCGAAGATTCCTGTAGCAGAAAGAAACTTGAATTTCAGTTTGGCGCGTAATTTAATTTGACTATTAGAGTCGCCGAACATTTTCATCCAATCAGGATCCTATTTACCAACCCCTCCGCTCGGGCAGGATATGACACAAGGTCAATTTTAAAGCGGAGTTTAACTGATTTGAATTCAGAGTTTTCCTTCTACTAGACTAGTTGCCTCACCAAGGCTGAAGAACCCAGTCTGCCCTACTATTTACCCATCGCTGGAGGGAGAATAATTGGATTCATACCTTTCCCAAGGGTATTAGTGCTATGTGAAGTGCAATCAGTCTCGTCCAGGATCTGAACTCGAGTCGCCGTGTCCAATTCCTGCGACGATAACAATTACACCACGGGCACCTCCACAATTACACCACGGGCACCTCCATATTACACCACGGGCACCTCAACCCAATCAGGATGACTTGTCAGATTCAGCCCGAACCATATTTCCTAGCTGCACCAAAAATTGAAGAAAGCCCGTGAATCTCTCTGTCACTCAGAAATCCTCGACAGGAACGGACGTCTTAACGCAGTAGCAGCATCAACCATTATGAAGAGAGCCATCTAGTTTATGGACCCCTTGGTCTATTCTTCTAGACCAAGGCCTTCTAGTTAAAAACAAATTAGATGATACACTCTAACAGCTTCCTACCTTCTTTCCTTACTACGAGCATACCAGTGTAAACCCCTTTGCCTCATGCTGTCATTAAAACCTAACGACGTCTTCGTTCTTCTTCACCACCTTTATTTCCATCAACATTTAGCGAGGGGGATAACTACCAATGAAATACCAACGCAACCAACGAAATACCAACGCTACCAAAGTAATACCAACAAAACCAACTTAAACCTTAAACTTAAAAACCCCAATAACAATAACAATTATGGTATCCCCATCGCTATATTCCCTTTTCAATAGCCACTACACCGAGGTGTAGGGGAAGGTGCTACTCTTTTCCCCTGTCATATATGTATCAAATTTTGGACACACAATGTATTTTAGTAACCTTTCAATGTGATATGACCCAACAGTGGATCATTTTTTGGTATATAACCAGCAAACAAAAAAATAAGAAATAAAAAAAAAACACGATCGACCAGTGGGTCATATACCGAACGTTCTAATCTTTAAAAATTATTCAGTACAAAAGGATAATAAGTTATCTGTTACATAATCGTTACATTTGTATGTAAATTTGTATATAAATTTCATACTCTAAATGTAACAATTAAGTCAAGTAGATAGATAGATAGATAGAAGACTCTATAAATATATGTGAATGTGTGGCTTTCTGTGTGTGTGTGTGTGGCTGTGAAGAGAGAGAGAGAGAGAGAGAGAGAGAGAAAGAGAGAGAGAGTGAGTGAGAGTGAGAGAGAGAGAGAGAGAGATGAGCCAGCGGAATAAGCTACTTAGCTAGATAAATAAACTGAGATAGATAGATAGATAGAAGACTCTATAAATATATGTGAATGTGTGGCTTTCTCTGTGTGTGTGTGTGGCTGTGAAGAGAGAGAGAGAGAGAGAAAGAGAAAGAGAGAGAGTGAGTGAGAGTGAGAGAGAGAGAGAGAGAGAGAGAGATGAGCCGGCGGAATGAGCTACTTAGCTAGATAAATAAACTGAGATAGATAGATAGATAGATAGATAGATAGATAGAAGACTATATAAATATATGGGCATGTTTGGCTTTGTATGTGTGTGTGTGTGTGTGTGTGGCTGTGAAGAGAGAGAGAGAGAGAGAGAGATGAGCCGGTGGAATGAGCTAGTTAGATAGCTATATAAATAAACTGAGATAGATAGATAGATAGATGGGAGCAGACTTTGGTATATATATATATATATATATAGGTTTGGTTTGGATTATAACACATCCACCTTCTTTGGGTATTTACTGTCAAAACCATCCTTGTAAAAAAAGTTGTGATACTATTTAGTCCATAGCTAGAGGAGGAGGATAAAGGTGTTCATACCTTTCAAAAAGATATTTGTCTGAAAATGAACGTAATAGCGCGACTGGAGTTCGAACTCGGTCACAACGATGTCGTAGCCCACAGATAAATATGAACAGCCTTCGCTAGCGTGCTAGCTAGCTATACAAATACAGATGGAAATAAATGTATTGCTAGCTTGATATGAGCATGCTAAACTAGCTAGCTAGCTATCTAGTTAAATAGATTGCTAGACAAGTGTGTATGTGTGTGTGTGTGTGTGTGTGGTCGCTTATATGGGTATGCTTGTATGTGTGTGTTTGTGTGTGTGTCTGTGTGTGTGTACATTTTCGTGTGTCCTTATGTTCCTGCGTGAGTAAGTGCTTGTGCGTTTGGTTGCTGAGGTTTGTGCGCGTGCTTGAGTGTGTGTGTGTGTGTGTGTGTGTATGTTTGAGTACACGTGCGCGCGCGCGTGTATATGTGTTCGTGTGTTCGCATGTGTATTGGTGTGTGTTAGCGCGTGTGTGAGTATGTGATTGCTTGAACAAACTGTCATTGATAGATGTATATCTAGATTATGAACGACCTGACGGAACATTTTTTCTTAAGATGTGGAATGAGATGAAATCTTGTCAAGAATGAGGTGCATGTAAAACTGTTGGGTTCTTTTTTGAGAATCAAAGTCTTCAAAGCATAAATCGAAATCGAAGAAATCATAATTCCCTTGTCAAATAAATTGACCATTTCTGATGTGGTCAAGTCATAGATTACGAAGATGCTGGTACGGTGTTTGCTGAGATAGATAGATAGATAGATAGATAGATAGATAGATAGATAGATAGATAGATCTTTGACCTATGGATTGATAGATATTCAGATAGATATAAACAGACATAGATAGATAGATAGATAGATAGATAGGATAAAACAAAAAACAGATAAATGAATATGATAGATAGATAGATAGATAGATCTGAACAGGCACAGATAAATCGGTACATCGATAGATAGAGCTAAACAGACATTGATAGATTGATAGATCTGAACATAGATAGATAGATAGATAGATATGGACATAGATAGATAGATAGATAGATAGATATGGACATAGATAGATAGATAGATCTGAACAGATTGATAGAGAGATAGATAGATAATGAAATGAAATAAATAAAGGGATAGTTAGATAGATGTGAATAGACTGTACTAGATAGATAGATAGATAGATAGATAGATAGATAGATCGACACATTTTCTTTTACCCTTTTACTCACCTTTTATTATTTCCTTTTCCGGACTTACCTCCCTTCTTTACTACCATTTTTCTTCTAACATTGTCCAGACTTTCAACCTTCCAGTATCTGTAAATTCTGTCTTTTTTTTTCTTTCTTTGTTTGGACAACGTTTGATTTCTTTCTCTCTTTCTTTCTTTTTTCTTTCTTTGTTTTTATTTCCCTTTCTTTCTTTCTTTCTTTCTTTCTTCGTTTCTTTGTTTCTTTTTTTCTTTGTTTCTACCGTTGTCTGCAAATGCAGATCAATGTTTTATCACCGTTCAAACTGATGTCAGAGAGACTTTCTACCGATGTCAAGCGAACCAATTTAATGGATCGACACGAGTAAAGCCCAAAACAGGAAAGCAGCAAGACTAATGCAACATTATAAAATTCACACAACTACCTCCTCCCCGAATCGTGCAACCCTCCCTTCCCACGTCCTAAGTCCTCCTCCTCACCTCACTTCATCACCACATCCACCACGCCGGCCACAACACCCGACACCCGATCATCCCTAGAGCACAGCAGGCTTTTATCAGTCTGTTCCGTGTACCTCTTGCCTCTACTCTCATCAAATTTAGAGAATGACCAATATATTAAGGGTGAATGGCTAATAGGGTGGTAGCGGCGGCAATGACGGCGGTGATTGTCGCTGGAATGGCGGTGTGGTTATTGTTAATAAAGATTGAGAAACAAAGTGAGGTAATATACCGTGATTGGATTAGAAAATGAAATGAGATAGATAGATAGATAGATAGATCATAAAATGAAATAAATAGATGGTTAGTTAGAAAGATGTGAATAGACTGTACTAGATAGATAGATAGATAGATAATGAAATGAAATAAATAGATAGATAGATGTGAATAGACTCTAGTAGATAGATAGATAGATAGATACTGAAATGAAATAAATAGATGGTTAGTTGGATAGATGTGAATAAACTGTACTAGATAGCTAGATAGCTAGCTAGCTAGATAGATAGATAATGAAATGAAATAAATAGATGGTTAGTTAGATAGATGTGAATAGACTGTAATAGATAGATAGATAGATAGATAGATAGATAATGAAATGAAATAAATAGATGGTTAGTTAGATAGATGTGAACAGACTGTACTAGATAGATAGATAGTGTGATGGTGCAAAAATATTTGTACCAGGACGGGAGGTTATTTTTCGCACGCGTGAAGTCGGGGCAGTCTGGCACTTGATCCCTCGCAAAATAAGTCCTAGTTAAGAGTCCTTTCTTGGGCATATGGGAACTGGCAGATAATGTGGGGGTTAACCTGGGGCTAAACTGACCGCCGCAGGGAAGGGGTTTCCAAATTTCACGTTACACACATCCACCAGGCCACTTCGTCTTCATACCCACTAGGCTAACGGAAGACATGGACCTCTAGGTTTAGATATAATATTATTATTTACCGTATTCAACAATACCAATTTCCCGTGTAATGTTTTTAAAGACGAATAAGACATTTAGCGAGAATAAATTGAGGCGAAATGAAGCTGAAAAGGAATATGCAGAAGGCAACTCGACAGGCAAACAATACAACGAATAAATTTCGACACGAGGGGATATTTAAAATATAACAAGGTTTTTAATACATGCAGGCCAAACAAAAAAAACATTTAAGGTGCCGGCTATATTACCAGCAGACAATATCAAATACAAATGTCTTTCTTTCGTTTTCTTTTCTCCCTTTTCTGTCTTTACTCTTGAACCTTGAAAGGTAGCAGAGTCTATTAATATGTTTAGAGTTCATGAAATGAATCTTTTCATTCTATTTCTCTTCTTTTTTCATGCATATAATTCTTTATGCTTCTTTCTTTAAATTGAGAGAGAGAGGGGGGCATACAATGGCAATACTTAGGAAGGGTGGATGGAGAAAACGGTTTTAAGGTTTACTTAGCTTTTTCGACGGGTTTCTTCTGAGAGTTCTTTTCTTTTACGGGCTAGCGGGATTCTATGGAGCTCGGCTTGAAGGCATCTGCTATCTCCTGTCCAAGAGCTCTATTTCGCTTCTTCGCCCGGAGTTTTGGCGACAGTTTCAACACATCTTGTCACGCCAACTGCCGTCCTAAAACTCGGCTACGCCTCTTCGCCCGGACTTTTGGCTTCAGATCACACGTGCTCTCACGGTGACCTCCGTCCTAAAAACTGAATTCTTTATTCCTATTTCCTCTGACGAAAAGGATACTACTTCCGGCTTTAGGGTTCTGACCAATCATTTCGCCGCTTTCTTCTTCCTCACCCTGTCAGACGATTCATTCGGGCTACTATCATGACCTCTATATCCCCTTCTCTATCCACGCGGTCACAGAGTGTAAGCAGCTCTTGGCTTTCATTCTGACCTGGATTACTCTCTTCAACAGACTGGCCGAGGAGTTGACCTACATTCCTTATTCCTCTTTTAACGGTCAATCTTTGGGGCCTGTTAATTCAAACACGGAGGGGCAGGGGAAATAAATCTTAACTCTCTCCTCTCAGTGGCAGACCACGTGACAATAGATAATGAAATAAAATAAATAGATAGTTAGTTAGATAGATGTGAATAGACTGTACTAGATAGATCGATAGATAGATAATTAATAACGTTTAAAAAATTATGAGTTCTCACTTAATTTAACAATTATTATAACAATTATTATAATTCCATTCTCAAAATTATTAGTTTCTTGATAAATTTCGGATATTGTTATTTGGATTTTGTAGTAACGCATAAATATCCCTAAAATATGATTTTAAAAAAAGAAATGAGAAGAAAAAAAACCTTTCAGCTCAGTGCATGGGTTAGTTAGGTGCAAACTTGAGCGCAGGTGTTAACGCGCGTGAGGGGACGATGAGACGTTCACAGATTTCAAAATAAAACCCCAGATATGAGACCAGGTGGTGTGAATGACGTCATGCACCGGAAGCGTGCACGGAGGATTTTTTGGGATTTGAGAAATGTCAGGGGGTCGAGTTTCAGCGTCCGAAGAAGACGGTTGACTTTCGGAGCTCGCCGTGGCCTTGCGGCGTGTGCCGCTCGTGGGGGTGGGCAGATGGAAAAGTCGTCATAGAAAGATTGTACTTCTCTTTTCCTCATGTCGAAAAACCTTTTAACTAAAAGGTAATAAAATATTTCGTACCTGAACTATGAAATCGTAAAGTTTTTCGTGTTTCGGGATTCCTATGTTATCTATATATGAGTTATGAACATTCTATGTACATTTCACATATTCTTGTATGGCTATGTTATATGGGCCCTCTTAAATTGTCGCCAATTTAAATTACCGATTTCATTCATCTATTTTGTTTCGAGTTTTGTTTTCTTTGCAGCAAAGAGCATATTGTACTGTTTCGCATTCACGACGGTAGCACCAAAAAGATTTCAGAGTATTTGTGTGTCAATCTTCGGAGAGTGCAAAGGATTCGGAAAGTGTTGGATGAATCCACTGTTTATATCGAAGGTACAGCAGTTTGGAAGTCTTATTCTGATCGTTCTTATTTGAAAAGAACTCCTGAATTTCTCGGTGAGATCCAAGCGATGATTGACATCGATCTGAGCAAGCCAACCAATTCCATAACCAAGAACGTGGGAGTGACTTAGGGTTTTTTTTTATCAGGCAGGTACCGCGTGAAGATTTTCGGTATTTCTCATGCAAGATGAGAAAGGACCGATTTTTATCACGAGCAATGAAGAACAAGAGGAAAGACCACTCAACGAATGTTGTGTTGCTATTTTTGTTTTTTACAAAAATATATTGGTCTTTATTTCTCTCAAAAGGATTCAGAGCTTCTTTAGTTTGAGAGAGACGGACGGAGGCAAACGGAGACAGGGGGAGACGAAGACATACGGCTATACTGACTCATAACTTCTTAGACGCTCCGTGGGACGCTGCTCTTGCAGGGTGCTCAGCGGGCACTCTCCGAGACTGATTGAATCACTTCTAGCCTCAAACTGAGACTGACTCAAGAATGACTGTATCTCACATGACCATCTGCATATATCATTTCACAATGCCTGCGATTTCTGCTCAACCACGTGACTGCTTCTGATGTTTACACTGGTGCGTTCTATGCAGAGAAATCTCTGAATAACGGCTCGGTCAAGGGTCAATATGTAACAGAAAGCTTTTGAACAAACTGAAGCATCACCTCCAATCGAACGTAATTTGGTTCTGCTAGGATTGGATGGTGAGCTCAGAGAACAACTGCTGGCTTGTTCTGTCTTCACAGGATATAACGATAAAAAGACAAAAACCAAAGATAAAAGATAAAAACCAAAGACTTAGTCCACATCAAGGTGCTTAGCGAAGTCACTCACAACGGTAATGTTATGCCACAATTCATCTTCTCACATGACCTCAGATTCTACACGAAGGCCGACATCGAGTGCCTGGAAAAGGTAGTGCCGCTCTGGATTGAGATACAAGCTGTTGGGATACTGTGTCTCGTATAACTCAGAGTTATTCTACACAGGCTGGAGAACCCAACCTTTGCTGTGAGTTAATTTCTACAACCACATCAACCCCTAAAATCTGGCTGCCAAACTCCCCAAATGGCAAACCCTTTGATTATTACGTGTAGGGCACAGTTGATCGACAGACCGAAAAAAATCCGTGTTACTCAAAAAATGAACTGAAGTCAACGATAACGGCAGCATTACCCAATTTAAACAAGACGGTCGGAAAAGCTTGCAGGAGATTTCCGGAAAATACACTAAACACGCCATATGTTTACCTAGTAAGATATATGTACGTCGTTGGATTATTGTGACATACGGTTATACGACATTTGTGCAAGTCTCTGGTCTACATAGATACAGTGGTAAGCATAGCAAGATAACTGATGACTGTGTAAACTGCAGGTTTTTATTTCAAAGTATAATCTCTAAGACATTTTTAAAAGATACCTCTGCAAAAATTGAAACTGAAATTTCCTTCTCCAGTTTGGATTTTAGAGACAAATACTGCAAGACGGATTTGTCATTAGAATGGATCACCTTCTACCGTTGCTTATATATATATATATATATATATATATATAAAAGTTGAAACTGGAATTTACTTCTTCAGTTTTGATTTTAGAGTCAAAGACTGCAAGACAGATTTGTCATCAGAGTAGATCACCTTCTACCGTTGCTTATATATATATGTATATATATATATATATATATATATGTATATTTAGGCAGAATTTCTTCGTTAATGCAAATTTCATTAAACATAATAGACATTTTATGCCTACATATTTTCTTTTGGATCCGTTCGAATTCCCGTATTACTTTTATCGTATTCGGGGGGAATTGATTTAGGTATTGTCCATAGTTGTATGTATCCCTAGTACTTTCTGCCCGACTTTGGGCCATCATCAGGGGAGAATCTGTTACAAAAGTGATGTAACTTTTGTTTTATCAAATTACTACTGTGTAAGGACGTCTTTGCTGTTGGAGATTATGGCGCTTGCTTTTAAATGTAATTCTGTAAATAGTGCCAGTAGCTAAAGACATTTAAGTACGTTAGCACTGGTTTGAAAATTAATTCTATTAAGTGTTGGTTGCAGGTTTCTAATATATAGTGCTTCGAGAATCTGAAGTTTTTGTTTATTATTTTGATGTTCGAGTATTGTTGTGTTGTCGGTGAGAATTTTTCGTAGTTGTGTTGTTGGGCATGAATGTTTTTTTAAATGCTGAGCTATTAAACTTGTGTCAGAAAGGTGCATTGTAAGTCTCCTCGATATATATATATATATATATATATATATATATATATATATATATATATATATAAAAGTTGAAACTGGAATTTACTTCTTCAGTTTTGATTTTAGAGTCAAATACTGCAAGACAGATTTGTCATCAGAGTAGATCACCTTCTACCGTTGCATATATATATATATATATATATATTATGATAACGGCAGCATTTAACAAGAAGACCTTCGGAAAGACTAGTAAATTTTAAAGTTGTTTGAAGGTCATGGAGGAAAGCCTCACTTTTCTTGCACCAAATCTTATGTACATCATTATGGAGGTGCCCGTGGTGTAATTGTTATCGTCGCAGGAATTGGACACGCCGACTCGAGTTCAAATCCTGGACGAGACTGATTGCATTTCACATAGCACTAATACCCTTGGGAAAGGTATGAATCCAATTATTCTCCCTCCAGCTATGGGTAAATAGTAGGACAGACTAGGTTCTTCAGCCTTGGTGAGGCAACTAGTTTAGGAGAAGGAAAACTCTGAATTCAAACCTGTTAAACTCCGCTTAAAAATTGACCTTGTGTCATATCCTGCCCGAGCGGAGGGGTTGGGTAAATAGGATCATTATGTCCAAAAAGCTCATTTTTTCTTACATCACTCTATAGCACTTGTTCCCAAAAGCAATTTTCTTTGTCCAAGAACGTTTTGGCAAAATTAAACCGAACAATAATATGACATGACTGGTGAAGAGGGATTTGTCTTGGACGATTCCCATACAACCATTTCCATTTAAATAACGTTGTACTGTACGAGTACTTACGCTGACGGATGGGGATGTCTTTCAAAACAACTCTCGACAACTTGCGACACAATTTTCGTGCAGTTCTTGGTGACAATTTGGGTTTTCTTCCATGCCTAATTATGCCAAACTTTAAACTTCATTATAACGGACTGAAACGTAGATCTTGGGATCGATAATCGATTTAAAATTATGCTGTAATTATTTCCAGACTTGTGGAAGTTAATAATTTTCTGTCTCAATGGCGATTTTTGAGAACAAACTTCATCTCTAGTATTTCGAGGTTTTTTTTTTGGTTTGGTTTGGTTTGTTTGGTTTTATGGCATATCAACCTTTGTAGGTTATTTAACGCCAAATCCATTTTTATGTAAATAATCTGTTCTTTTGAAAACAATTCAGTTTAGCATAAGTACACAGTTTAATTGTCAAAAACACTTCCATTTCAAACTATTCAAGCAGTTATATGTAATAATTCAGTTAAGTGTAAATTCAGTTTTAATGTCGAAAAACAGTTCTATTTGAAATAATTCAGTTAATCATAAGCATACAGTTTAAGTGTAAGTACGGTTTAATTGTCAAAAACGTTTCTATTTCAAGCTATTCAGTTTACTCAATTGATTTTAGCATAAGTATGCTGTTAGTTCAATTTAGCCCATAGATAGGGCCCTATCAGGTGCTACCACTCCGGGCCAGAGTGGACGTGGGAGTGATGGCAATGAAGGGGTACTCCGCATTCCCCAAAGCTCCAGCACTGCTGGAACCTTACCATCAGATTATTTAGTGTCATATCCAGGACACTCATTGCGAAGGGAGTCTTACCCCTCTGCAGAGGTGCAGTCAGTGTATTCTACAGCCCCAGCTAACTGGGCAAGAGATTTTTTAAAAAATAATTTTGGTTAATGCCTCTGATAAAGTGAGATACCAGTGTTATGTTCATATTTTTGCGTAATTTTGACGGTGATTTATTTAAGTTTGAATACATCATCATCATCATCATCATCATGTCGTGCGGCTATCCCTGACCCTCTCTCGCCACTTTTCCCTATCGTTCATCGCCTCAGGCAGGTCTTCAGGGCTATATCCCGTATCCTCACATAGCTGCTGTATGTATGTTCGAGCTGGTCGTCCTGCTTTTGCTTGGCTATATGCGGGGGTCCATAGGAGTACATCACTTATGAGCTCGTCCTTGCTTCTCCAGCAGTGTTCTGGTTCGTCTAGCTTGGATAGTTTTCGTGATGGGAGGCAGGTGGGCGTATAGTTGGTGCCTTGTGGGGTGTTGTTCAATATTGCTCGCAACATTCTTGAATATGTAATGAAATATATTAATTTAGAAAAATTATAATTTCTCTGTATGTATAGATATTGGAAAATACTAATAATAAGCAAAACAAAAGAAAACAACCAAAAAGAAAAAAAAACAACAAACAAGGAAATTAATAAAATAAAAAGATAGCATTCAATATTATTTAAAAAGAGGTTATTACGTTAAACTTCTAAGTGGAAGACTCTCTGTGGCGTGGGAGCTAACGTACTGAACTGTGACATCCTAGTAAGCGAGTTCGAACCTCAGTCCCATTATTACGTTCATTTTCAGACTAATACCCTTGGGAAAGGTAATCAAACCAACTAGGGGTTCAATAGTACCACTATTAGTCTCCTAATAGGATGGATTTGGCATTAAATAACCAATGAAGGGTGGTATGCCATTAAAGAACCAAACTCAACCAACCCAAGCCTATTTGAATCAGAAGGGGTATAACCAAGAAACAGAACAGCTTTGACGCTAGCTCTTCCCATCACTCAAATCTTTCATTGCTAAATGTACCTAATTTAATTTTATAATACCGTAAAGAATAGAATTACCGTTATTTCTTTTTGATAATGGATTTGTTTTAAGATTTATTGACGAGATTTTGCTCATATTAATGAAAATAAAACCAAATCCATAACACTAAGCAAATATATCGTTAAATCAATTTTAAAGGTCAGCATTCCACACTGTAAACGGCTATTGGGTTGTGTATATAAACACAATTTCATGTTATTGATATGTAAATAAGGCCAACTGTATTCATGAAAATAAGACGATTTCTTTACGAACAGAGGTTTAGATAAAAATAAAATTATGGAGAATGTGACGTAAACAACTAAGGGAATTGTAACATCGGTGGTGATATAGTTGCAATTAGATTGGTTGGTCGGTTGCTTAGTTGGTTGGTTGGGTTTTATGGTATATCAACCTTTGTAGGTTATTTAATACCAAATCCATTTTTATACAAATAATCAGTTCTATTTGAAACAATTCAGTTTAGCATAAGTACACAGTTTAATTGTCAAAAACATTTCTATTTCAAGCAATTCAGTTTAGTGAGTACTAATTCAACCAATTCAGTTTAGTATAAGCATAGATTTAGTTTACACACAGTTAAATATCAAAACAGTTCTATTTTAAATTGCCCAGTCAGCTGGGGCTGTAGAATACACTGACTGCACCTCTGCAGAGGGGTAACCACCCCACTAACATGTGTCCTGGATATGACACAGAGCTAAATTTTTGGCTTGGCGCCTAAAGCACCCCTAAAGACGAATGCTTAGGTGATCGTACATTTTTTTGTGGCGTCACTATAATGACTTGATGTCAAATCTGGCTTAGCTGGAGGTCTAATAATTCCATGAGAAAAATGCAGCTCGTACGTCACGTGCAGCTCACGGGTCACGTACGGTTAACGTTTTCTGAAATAAAACGTCTTTCATTGGTAACGTTACGTTTATCAAAATTTCCTTTGTATCGTTTCGTTCTTCTTTGTTCACCCCCACCCAATGAATGTCCAGGATATGACACAAAACAATCTGATGGTGAGGCTACAGAAACGGTGGAGCTTTGGGGAATGCAGACTACTCTTTCATTGCCATCATTTGCTGGCCCACTCTGGCCCCGAGTGATTGTACCTGATAGGGTCCTATCTATGGGTCAAATAGAACTAAGCAAAACTTATGCAAAACTGAAATGTTTGAAATAGAACTATTTTGATATTTAAACTGAATACTTGTGCTAAACTGAATTATTTGAAATAGATCTATTTCGACATTTAAACTGCATACTTGTGCTAAATTGAATTGTTTGAAATAGAACTGCTTCGATATTCAAACTGCTTACTTGT
>CAUZXS010003873.1:100000-110000 GCA_963585895.1 Sepioteuthis lessoniana | reverse complement strand
TAAATAGAAATGGAAGCCTGTCTTCTTTTCTAGGGCGACAATTTTATCATTCCACCCTGTAGATGTGTTTCCAGGCCCTTGCTTTTTTGCAGAGAACTTTTAATGATTTTTCCGGTGTGGTGTTTGGTTTATATAATGGTCACTGTTTTGATGGGGTGATTTCTTCTTTTAATTCCGTGAATTGATCCTTGATCCCTACCATATAATGCCATGTTGAACAAGGCGGCCTCAAGTATCCTTTTCTGTTTCTTTGATTTGACTCGACCTGGGATTGAATCCTGATCTCTTGTACCATAGATAAACGCTCTACCATAGTTATCATCGTAGGAAATGGACACGGCGACACGGGTTCAAATCCACGACGAATCTCTTTACATTTCACATAGCTTCGGCAAAGCATGAATCCAAGTACTCTCCCTCCAACTATGAGATAATCGTAAAGCTGGCCGGGTTCTTTTGACATGTTTAGGCAACCAGTTTAAGAGAAGGAAAACTCTGTATTCAAACCTGTCAAACTCTGCTTAAAATCTGACCTTGTGCTACATTCAGCCGGTGCGAAGGGGTTGCTGAATGTATATATATATACAGAGAAACTTAAGAAGGTTAAAAATGTACTAAGTAACGTATACCTAAAAGAACAAACATAATACATCCAAAATCAGATTAGAAACTCGATTGATGATAGACAATCTATGATTGCATGGCAGATGGTAAAAGAAGTGAGTAGAAGGAAGAGTACAGCGCGAGCGAGACTAAAAGCTGTCAGCTAAGAAGAACGAATACACTTGTGGAAACAACATTTCGAGAATTTATTGGGAAAACCTCCGAAAGTTATGGATAAACCTAATCAGCTAGACATCAAACTAGGACGATTTACACAATAAGAACATGACTTAGAAAAATTAGAAATTGGAAAACTGTAGCGCTTGATGAAATTCGACGACATACGATGTGCCTTCAGTAAGTTTCCAGACTTTTTTAGTATGGGCACTTTTACTGATAGTACATACGGGAAACTCTAGTCACCTTCGAAGTAATCTCCTCTGGCTGCAATGCACTCGTTGTACCGTTCCAACAACTTCTGGAAGGCCCCATGGAAGTCCTCTTATAACCTTCGTCACAGCCTCTTTCATCTCCTCAATTGTCTCATAACGACAGTCTCTGAGCTCAGAGAATAACCAAAACTCACAGGGAGCAAACTCTGGACTATAGGGACGGTGAGGAAGTGTTGATGCCCATCTTGGTCAAATAGTCAGTGACAAGGATGGAGTTGTGGACTGGAGCATAGTAACCCTAACCCTAACCCTTTGGCCAATCATCTCTGGTGTATTGACTTCCTTACTCCTCCCACACCTCTCATCATCCCTCACACACTCCCTGCCTTCCTTGAATCTCTTATGCCACTCAAAAACTGATGCTCGATTCATGCAAGATGCTCCAAAAGCAGTCTGAAGCATCCCATACGTTTCTGTGTCATTTTTTCACAGTTTAAAACAGAATTTTATAGCGTATATATTTATATAGATATATATAAGAAATATAGAAATATTTATATATGCATATCTATATTTATTGTAATTAATTTGTCTTTTTACAAGACTACAGCGATACTTTTAGGTGTCAGTATCGTGGTGAGCTGCAGGATCATGTATTTTAAAATATGTTTAGTTAGGCAGCAGTCTTTTATTTAAGCATGTTTGATTAAATAATGAAGACACAGAATTAATTTTTTTTTTTATTGCGGACTTTTTCTAGACAACAACTATGGAAGGCAGTAATTACTGGGGATACGGTTACAAGACTCAGCATTCCTATCCGAGGTCACGGTAAAATCACCTGAAGAAGGCCAGAGGTGAAATTTGGCCGAAAAGTAGTGAAAGAAGAAACAACACAAAAACTACCAAGATGAGAACAAAAAGTCCGCAATAAATAAAAAAAAAATTAATTCTAAGATTAAGAAGCCTCATTTCAAAATGATTCCAATTAAAGACAATATAATGAAGACACAGTTTGTCTAGGGCGCGCACTCGGCTTTTAGCTTTTTGCGAAGCCCCGGAGCCTGTTCTGGACTTCGGTCCGGAGCGTGGCTCTGCAAAAGGAACAATGGCAGACTTGGGGCCTTTAATTAGGCACCTAGTTTTGACTAGGCTACCTTCGGGTGGGCGAGCTGCATTTTTGTCTCCTTTGTCCCCCGTGTACGGCACTAGACCAAGCGTCTAGTTTAAGCCGTTAACTGGCATACGTGCCCGGACCCACATTTGGGTTCGTGAAACTGCTTGCCTCATCAGGCTCACGTTGCACTAAGTGAGCCGATGAGCAGCACTGACAAGCAGGGTTCGAGTCTCGGCTCGTTCCCCACCTCCCCTCCCCTTTATCCCCACTTTAATCGGCCTTCGGGCTTTTGACCTTGTGTCAAGTCGTGTCTGGTGGGAGGCAGCGACAAATAAAAGACACAGTTTGTCTATATAATCTTATTAAGATCCTTTCAAGTTTCGTGATGAGTGTTTTGGTTTCAGGTTGGAATTGGTGGATGAATTTACCAAAATTCTATTTTTTTTATTCATTAGCATCTCCATTTTATCCAACTCTGCGTTTGCGTAATTTTGTTACATTATAAAAAACCCTTTAGGAAAAAAAAACGCTCTTTATGTATGCAAGCAAATCCTGATGATGACCTATAAAATGTCTGAAAGCGCTCGGGACAATTTTGATAAATTCATCCACCAATTCCACCTCGAAACCAAGACACTTATCAGGAAACTTAAAAGGATCTTAATGATATTGTATAGACAAAATGTCTTTATTTTTTAACCCAACATATATATATATATATATATTGGCTTAAATATTAAAGACATTTTATTATTTAACCCTATATATCTATCTATCTATATATATATCCTTATATTATCCACCGCTTAGTCAATGGTGTGAACGGTTCTATTTTAGCATTCTTAGAGCTCTTTGACGGAAGATGATATATATATATATATATATATATATATATATATCGTAGCGTATGAAGACGCCCAAGTTGAGTTAAAGATTTGAATTGTAAGACGACCGATCCAGGGGATTTCTTGTGAAGGCTTGTGTATGACCAGCCATACTTTTTCGATAATCTGATGACAGAAGAAAGGTGCATCCGAGCGCCACAGCACCCCACCCCCTTAGGTTTTGAATTTAGAGTTTGTTCTTCTCCAAATCTGATTGCCCGACGCAGGTTAGCGATGTTATCCAGGAAAATTGTGGTTGTCTAATTTTGCTTTTCAGTCACGAAGGAGAGTTAGACATCTTTATTTTCTATTTCCTTCGCTTGAAAGTGACAACAAAAAAACATAACTCGTCATAATAGCCTCGTTTCCTGCGAGAATATCAAAGCTAACCTGGCATTTAAAGAAAGATGTTATTAAGGCATATATCACCAGTTCTATAACGTGTTTTTAGCTGAAATGACCTGGTGGATCCCATCCTTCTCTAGACCTAAAACTAGTTTGAATTTGGAGTTGTCTTTCATCTAGACTAGTCTCCATACCTATGTTAAAGAGCACAGTCTGCCCTTCTATTTACCGATAGCAGGAGGTATAACGATGGGAATCATACTCTTCTCAAGGTTTGGTTCGGTTTTGTTCTGTTTGATTTAATGGCATATCAACCATTGGTTATTTAATGCCAAATCCCGTTTTTACATATATATATTAAATATATGATTTGTAAACACATTTTTTTTAGATACACACAGTTAAATGATAAAACAGTTCTATTTCTAACAATTCAATTTATCATAAGTCAACAAAGTTAAATTGTTCCGAGTATTGCTATGTATCTTTAAACATCAGTCATTTGTTTACTCACAGTTAGAGAAAACCCGCTCATTTGCCTAGTGGGTAGAGTGTTCGCCAGTGGTCCGGGAGACTGGGGTTCAATCCCAGGTCGAGTCATACTTTAAAAATCGCACTTGATACCTCATTGTTTAACACTCAGCAATATAAAGTACGTATCAAGGGTAAAGTGGAGCAATCAAAGGAAAGGAGTAGCGCCCTCTCCTACACCTCAGTGAAAAACCAACAATGGTTGATATGCCATTAAAAAGGGAGTTTTCTGGTCGCACTCGACTACGGTCGACATCAACTACTTAAATGATCTTATCGTTTTATTTCAAACAATTTTATTTAGCATATGTCATTTGTTTGCACACAGTTTAACTGTCAAACAGTTTTATTTGACCCATAGATAGGACCCTATCAGTTGCTACCAATCGAAAACAGAGTGAACCTGTGAGTCATGGCAATAAAGGATACTCGGCATTTCCCAAAGCTCACATTAGTGTCAAATCAGGACACTCGTTGGAGTAATCTCATTCTTCAGCAGAGAAGCAGTCGGTGTGTTCTACAGACAAATCCTATTTACCCAACCCCTTCGCTCGGGCAGGATATGACACAAGGTCATTTTTTAAGCGGAGTTTAACAGGTTTGAATTCAGAGTTTTCCTTCTCCTAGACTAGTTGCCTCACCAAGGCTGAAGAACCTAGTCTGCCCTACTATTTACCCATAGCTGGAGGGAGAGTAATTAGATTCATATCTTTCCCAACGGTATTGGTGCTATGTGAAATGCAAGAAGTCTCGTCCAGGATTTGAACTCGTGTCGCCGTGTTCATTTCCTACGACGATAACCATTGCACCACGGGCACTAAGTAAAATGCAAACAGACTTGTCTAAGATTTGATGTTACGCAAAAAGTCATATCGGGGTGTTAACACGTATGCGTTTAAACTGGATTTATCGGCGATCAGATCAGGGATAATGTGTTTCAACGTTTTTGCCTGAATTTTTTCCATGAATTATTGATAATCGATACAGTTTCAAATTTCTTATAGCGCGATTAGCAATGATATAGTTTTGGGCTTTAAATCCTCAGTAGTTCTTAATAATGACCAGTTTTGGTCGAAAGTAATCGAATTTATTAATTTTTTTAGAATTGTTTCCCCTAAAGTGTTACATGTTAACCCATTCGCAAATAAGGAAAGCTTAATAAATATTGATTCATTCTAATTTCTTCTTCTTCTTCTTCTTCTTCTTCTTCTTCTTCTTCTTCTTCTTCTTCTTCTTTCTTTTCATTCTGGTTTTTGCTCCTGTCTAGCGGTGTCTTCCTTTCTTTTCATTTTTTGTTTTCTCTTAGATTTTTCCTTCTTTCTTCTTTTCTCTTTGATTCTTTCTTCTTCTTGTTTTCTCTTTAATTTCTTCTTCTTCTTCTTCTTCTTCTTCTTCTTCTTCTTCTTCTTCTTCTTCTTCTTCTTCTTCTTCTTCTTCTTCTTCTTCTTCTTCTTCCGTCTAGCTTTGTTTTCCTCTTCATTTTTTGTTATCTCTTTCATGTTTCCTTCATTCCTTCTTCTTCTTGTTCTTTTCTCTTTCATTTCTTCTTCTTCTTCTTCTTCTTCTTCTTCTTCTTCTTCTTCACTTTTCCGTTCTTTTCATTTTGGTTTTTGCTCCTCTCTAGCTGTTTCTTCCTCTTCTTGTTCATTTTTTTTTTTTGCTTTTTCTTTGATTTTTCCTTCCTTCTTCTTCTTTTCTCTTTCATTTTTCTTCTCCTTCTTCTTCTTTTTCTCTTTAATTCCTTCTTCTTCTTCTTCTTCTTCTTCTTCTGGTTTTTGCGCTCGTCTCGCTTTGTCTTTCTCTTCATTTTTTTTTTGGGGGGGGTCTCTTTCATGTTTCCTTTCTTTCTTTCTTTCCTTCTTCTTCTTCTTCTTCTTCTTCTTCTTCTTCTTCTTCTTCTTCTTCTTCTATCTAATGTTTATCGTCGTAGGCGTTTGAAATCAGTGACCCGAGTTCAAATCCTGGACCAGGTTGTTTACATTTCACGTCGCTGTAATTCCCTTCGGAAAGGCTCGAATCCACCTTTTCTTCGCTCTCTCTATGAGTAAGAAAAAAATAGGTCTGACTAGATTATTTTTACTCTTGGCAAAACAAACAACATAAAAGAAGGAAAACTCGATAATTGTGAAAGAATTTCCTGTGCTGTCAGTTCACCACTATCACTAAAAACCAACCAACCAACCAACCAACCGACCGACCGACGAATTAATCAACAATATATGTACTCAACACGTGTGTACCTAATGTAGATGGGTGTGTAAGTAATCCTATACAGATGTAAACATATTTTCATACATTTTCCAATATTAATGATCATCTCAGTATGTTTATTTGTCCTCATTCATTGATTATTGCTTTCTAGTGTTTATTATGTCCCAGATAATTTTGTTCTCACACTTTATATCGATCCATCTCACTCGATATGATCATATTTATCTCATATTAGCAATTATCACATACTCCCACTCCACCCGGGCGCCATTTTATTTGAAGGTTTTTATGTAATCTTCCACGCGGGAAATGAAGACTGATGATTGACCCAACACTACTCCAGTACGTAAAAGACCTGGCTTTGGTATTAATGATGCAGTGTACATTTTTCACTTAATTTTTTAAAACAGCATCCGGTGGTGAGGTTCCATTTCTAGATATCTGGACTCATTTCATTGTCATTACTTAAAAGTGCCCGTGGTGTAATGGTTTTCGCTGTAGGATAATGGACTCGGCGACATGAGTTCAAATCCTGGACGAGGCTGATTGCATTTCACAAAACCCTTGGGAAAGGAATGAATCCTCTTATTCTCCCTCCAGCTATGGGTAAATAGTAAGGCAAAGTGGCTTCTTCAGCCTTAGTTAGGCACCCTGTCTAGGAGAAAGAAAACTCAAACCAGTTAAAGTCCGCTTAAGAATTGACCCTGTGTCACATACTGCCCCAGTGGAGGTGTCGGTAAATACATACTTCCGGGTCCACTCTGAATTGGAACTGTAAAACCAGTTACGTCTCATCTCTGGATTAGATATCATGTTTTAAATGATTTAAACTGTATGGCATAATGGTTAGAGTGTTCGCCAATGGTCGATGGATTTCGTTTTATATATCTTGCCTTTCGGTTTAGTTAGGCTGAGAACCTTTCGCTTAGCGCATGGGTTAGTTAGGTGCAACATGAGCGCAGGTGTTCACGGGGAGGATGTGTCATTCAGAGATGTCAAAATAAATATCCCAGATAGGAAATATGACCGGGGGATGTGAATTACGTCATGCACCGGAAGCGTGCGCGGAGGATTTGGGGGATTTGAGAAAAGTCAGTTAGTTGAGTTTTAGAAGAAGAAGGTTGACTTTCGGGACTCGCCGAGATCAGACCAGTAGTTTGCGTCGGGGTGCCGCGCGTGGTGGTGGGGCAGATGGAAAAGTCAGCATAGAAAGATTGTGTGTCACTCTCCTAATGTCGAATTACCTTTAACTCAAAGGTAATAAAAAGTTTCGTACCTGAACTGAGAAGTCGTAAGTGTTTTTTTGTGTTTCCGGATTCCTATGTTATCTATATATGAGTTATGAACATTCTATGTACATTTCTATGTACATTAACCACCGGACATTGGCCCAGCGGTTAGAGTGTTCGCCAATGGCCTGGGAGACCTGGGTTCAATCCCAGGTCGAGTCATACCAAAGACTTAAAAAATGGTACTTGATGCCTCCTTGCTTAACACTCAGCATTATAAGGTACGGATCAAGGGTAAAGTAGAGCAATCCAGGAAAGGAGTAGCGCCCTCCCCTACACCTTGGTGTAGTAGCTATCGAAAAGGGAGCCTTCGGGTTACCCTCGACTATGGTCGCCAACTTTACTTTTACTTATGTACATTTCACATATTCATGTATGGCTATGTAACATTCTTATCTTTGGTGAAGTCAGACCAATGACTTAAAAATGGTACTAAATACCTCCTTGTTTAACACTTAGTATTATAAAGTACGGACCAAAGGAAAGTGGAGCATCCTGGGGAAAGAGTAGCTCCCTTCCCTATACCTCAGTGTAGTAGCTATTGTAAAAGAGTTTTCGGATCGCCCACGACAACGGTCGACCAATAACAACTCAATTTCTTAGATATCAGTAATTATGATTTTTTAAAATTTGTATCTACTTTCTCATGCTTTTACACATAAGTCGTAATTATTTTATGTTGTGTGAATTTCTTAGATGAAGCATTGTCAATTATTATCAATTATTGACTAGTATTTCTTTTTAACTGTGTACAAACGAATAAGCTCGGACTCGTTTAAAATTAAAGTTGCCTACAAACTGTTCGTTTACAAATCAGAAATAAATAGTGAAACCAGGAAAAAAAAACGTATCCAACATATGCACATAAAAAATAGGTAGCTAATTAAATGGTATCGAAATTGATATAAGCATTAATATTTCTCTTAAAAGTTAATCATCGAACTTAACATGATAAGAAAATAAACTAAACGAATAAATAAAAAAGTTAAATTACCGTAATTATAACTGATAGAAGAAATTTGAAAAATTAAAATAAAAAAAGGAAATTCAATAAAACGAGGAGGTAACTCCTTAATCTCCTTCCCCCCTACACCCCACGTGTTTATTCTGGTTTTAAATTTAAATTTAAATTTAAATTTGAATTTAATTAATTATCCATTGGGTCTGAAGAAGTCCTGTATCAAATTTTTTTTCTTCATGTTTTTTTGGTTCACACCAGAAACTGAAAATACGGGACCGAAATAAATTTATAATCATGAATTAACCGGTCTTTGGTTTTGTTTTTCTTAAATATATATATATATATATGTGTGTGTGTGTGTGTGTGTGTGTGTTAGGGGGCATTGGCATTAAATAGCCCACAAGGCCCTAAAATTTAACTAACTAAACTGTTAAACGTGTGCAAACAACGAATAGCAGTGCTTAAAACTATTTAACTGTGAGTAAAGAAATGAGATCTAACTTGTTTAAGAATGGTTTCCTACAAACTATTGACTTACAAGTTATATATATATATATATATATATATATATATATATATATATATATATATATATATATATATATATATATACGATTTGACATTAAATAACCAACAAGAGTTAATGTGTCTTTAAACTAAATAACCAAACTTATAGACCAAAGAAATGTATGGACCCATTATTCCCTACCTCTGCTAAATAGTAACAATGTTGTTTTTTACAAGGTAAATGCTTCAGCATTAAATAACCCATGAAGGTTTAAATGCCATTAAACAAAGAAAACAAACTTTTGGCTTTGCTAGCTGACAAAACTATCACCCAACGATATTAAGAGAAAACATTCAATATTTTTACTTTCAAAACTATTGTAATTCATTCAAAATCAATCTTACCCAGTCGGCTGGGGCTGCAGAATACACTGACTGCTTCTCCCCTCCCACCAACGAGTGTCCTGTTTACGATACTAAACAATCCGATGTTGAGGTTCATGTACTGCTCGAGCTTTGGGGAATACGAAGTAACCCTTCATTGCCATTTCTCCCAGGTCCACTCTGGCCCGGAGATAGGGTCTTTTATATGGTTCAAACAGAACAAAATTGCGTACTTATGCAAAACTGAATTGTTTGAAATAGAACTGTTTTTGACATTGAAACTGTACTTAGGCTAAATTGAATTGCTTGAATTAGAACTAATTGACTAAACTGAATTGCTTGACATAGAAATGTTTTTGACAATTAAACTGTATACTCATGCTAAACAGAATTGTTTGAAATAGAGCTGATTATTTGTATAAAAATGGAATTGGCATTAAATAACTTAAAAAGATTGATACGCCATAAAACCCAACTAACCAACCAACCAAAATGAAAATCAATGCAGCACCGTTAATAAACAATGTAGTCTAGACCTTGATATAGCCCACTGTGTTTACAAGGATATTCGGAACATATCAAAACCGCTGATAAGATCATTAGTAATATAATGGTTACGTATATAATTAATTAAGTACGCTTGAGAAACCTTATTTACTCTTTTTGAATAAAAAACTCACATGTTTCAATATAGCCTAGCTAATGTCAAACCAAAGGCTTTTTAGTTGAAATAATGGAGTCTTTATGTAATTGTGTTTTTAATAATTATATGAACA
>CAUZXS010003873.1:77500-95000 GCA_963585895.1 Sepioteuthis lessoniana | reverse complement strand
GTCGAGGCAGTTGACATTTCACATACCGCTAATACCCTTGAGAAGATATAAATCCAACTATTCTACATCCACCGATCAGTAAATAGTAGGGCACTCTCACCTTAAGATAGCAACCGGTCAAGGTGAAGGAAAAGTCTACATTGAAATTTGTTAAACTCTATTTAAAAAATTGCCCTGTTTGTGTCGCGCACATCTCATACGGATGGTTTATAGACGCTAACAAAACGACTGGAGAAGGTAGACGGAAATTACACAGGAATGTTGCGAGCGATATTGAATAAGTCCTGGCGGCAACACCCCACGAGCCACCAACTATACGGCCACCTGCCTCCCATCATGAAAACTATCCAAGTTAGACAAATCAGACATACAGGACACTTCTGGAGAAGCAGGGACGAGCTTATAAGCGATGTACTTCTATGGACCCCCACATATAGCCGAGCAAAAGCAAGACGACCAGCTTGAACATACATACAGCAGCTATTTGAGGATACGGGATGTAGCACTGAAGACCTGGCAGAGGCGATGAACGATAGGGAGATGTGGCGTGAGAGGGTCAGGGATATCCGTGCTAGCGACACGAGATGATGATATATATATATATATATATATATTAGAATAAGTTTAAGTAGAGCCTACATTGTACGTACAAAAAAGACCATTTTTGGCCATGTCTAGTTAAAGAAACCCTTTGACAAGCAAATAATTAAAGAGAAATAATCAAGGAAATACAATGTATACTGCACTTAAAGCTATTGTAAAATTTTGCTCGTATCGCAGGATATATATATATATATATATATATATGAAGGTAGCAGAAAAACATATTCCAAATTGGTGAATTTATTATGATTTAAAGACATTGTCGTTGCGTATTTCCAAATAAACAGGAGTTTTTTTTTTCTCCTTTCTTTGGGAAATCCAACATTTTCAAAAATGTTTCCACGTGCCAGACACGTTCTTATAACTTTTGAATTATGAACGTTATGTGCACGTTTGTGTATCTTTTCGTTGTATATTTCTCATTCGCTCCTGTCATCTCAGCAAGCATCCATCGATATGTGAACTATTCTGATTTCCAGGTCCTGATGATTGTTACTGAAACCGAAACGTTCAACGTCGACTTTAAATCTTAATAAATTCACCTATATGGATTATGTTTTTCTGCTACATTTATGCAGTCGGATTTTAATCCATATTTACTTTTATATATATATATATAAATATATATATCATGATCATCATCATCAAGTCGTGCAGTTATCACGGATTTCCCAGTTACTCTTTCTCCATCCATCCCTATCATCGCTCCCGATAGTTCTTCCAAACTGCATCTTGTGTTCACACAGAGCTGTGGTTAGTAAGTTCTTGCTGGCGACTAACAATGGTACGTCCATGTCTAGGGGTCAATAGAAGAATGTCATTTTGGAGTTCGTCCTTGCTTCCCCAGCAGTGTCCTGCATGTCTTGTTTCCCTTACTAGAATGGTTTTAGTGATAGGAGGTAAGTGGTCGTACAGCTGTTGTTTCGTGGAGTGTGGCTTTCTAGATCTGTTCAAAATAGTTCGTAGCATTTTTATGCAGTTTCCATCTAGCTTTTTATCTATGCGTTTTGTCATTGTCCATGTGGTGCATCTATAGCGTAGTATTGACGCAACCGCTGCATGGAAGAAATCACGTTTTATTTTGATCGGTTTAACAATATATATATATATATATATATATGCATGGTGTTGTCAAAAATACAAAATTAATGAACAAATTAAATAATCGTACCCTTAACAAAGACTTCATCAGTAGATAACTCTAGTGCCTTCTATAGTTTCGGGGCCAAAGCACCATTACCATTGACGCAGTGTGTCCAAACAGTATAATGCAATACTACATCGTGACTTTGTAATTAAAAATTAATGTGTTGATGTAAGTTTTCATTAATTGGTTATTTTTGTCATTTGGTTTGATTTGGTTTTGTGGCATATCAACCATTGTAGGTTATGTGATACCAAATACTGTTCATTCCAATATCTTAGATAAATATGATTTTTAAGCATAAGTCAACAAAGTTAAATGGTTCCAAGTATTGCTATGTATTATTAAGAATTCAATTAAAAATCAGTCATTTGTTTACATACAGTTTAAATGTCAAGTAGTTCTATTTGACCCATAGATCAGGTGCTACGTCTTGAAGTCAGAGTGGATCTGGGAGAGATGGCAATGAAGGAGTACTCCGCATTCCCCAAAGCACTATTGGAGCCTCACCATAAAACCTTTGGTGTCATATCCAGGACACTCGTTGTGGGAATCTTATCCCTCAGCAGAGATGCAGTCAATGTATTCTACAGCTCCAGCCGACTGGGCCACAAGCACACCCATTGGGGTGGGGTCTTACTCCACTGCAGAGACACAGTCGGTGTATTCTGCATCTCCTGCCGACTGGGCCACAAGACACTCGATGGGGGAGACTTACCCTTCGGCCGAGATGCAGTCGGTGTATTATAAAGCCCCAGCAAACTGGGCCACAAGGTATTCGTCGTTGCAGTTTTACCCCACTACAGAGATGCTTTCGGTGTATTTTACTGCCATAGGCGACTGGGCCACAAAGGTCTCGTCGTTGGAGTCTTATCCCACTACAGAGATGCTTTCGGTGTATTTTACTGCCATAGGCGACTGGGCCACAAGGGTCTCGTTGTTGGAGTCTTATCCCACTACAGAGATGCTTTCGGTGTATTTTACTGCCATAGGCGACTGGGCCACAAGGGTCTCGTCGTTGGAGTCTTATCCCACCACAGAGATGCTTTCGGTGTATTTTACTGCCATAGGCGACTGGGCCACAAGGGTCTCGTCGTTGGAGTCTTATCCCACTACAGAGATGCTTTCGGTGTATTTTACTGCCATAGGCGACTGGGCCACAAGGGTGTCGTCGTTGGAGTCGTACCCCACTGCAGAGATGCTTTCGGTGTATTTTACAGCCACATGAGACTAGACTGTAACACTGTCGTGTTCGTTAGTTTATAAATATTGGTAAGAATACTTTTAACCATACAGCTGTTTGCAATTTTTTTTATATTAGCTGAGTATACTTCATGGCCTCGAAACTAAGAGAGTTTTAACTTCATATCATTACATACTCTTTTGAACTAATGCCTTTAAGAAAGGTATGAATCCTCTTATCCTCCAAGATATAGGTTAAGTACTATGTCGGCTGTTCTTTCACAAGGATGGTGGAATCTCCCAGGCGCAATGGTTAAAATGCTGGGCTGGAGCCTTTAAGTAAGCTACTCGAGTTTGACTATTACATCAACTTTCAGACTGGGGGTCATGAACCCCCTCCTTATCCTACCAGCAACGAGTTTAATAGTATCACTTCTGTTTTTCTACCAGGGTAGCTTTGACATGAAACAACTCAAGAAGGTTGATATGCCATTAAACAAGAAACCTAACCAACTGATTTTGTATCATGTATATACTGTGACACTATGTTAAGCATTCATTGTGTTAGTGTGTGTGGGTGCCAGTCTGACGATCCCTTTGTCTGTTTTGGCGTTAAACCCACACAAAGGGCCTCTGCATGAGACCGGAAGTAGACGAAGGAAGGAAGACCCGAGAGAGGCCAGAAGAAAGCTTTCAGCAGAAGGGAGCAGAAAAAGACAGTCGACAGAGATGAAAGCAGGGCAGAGAAGAGAGAAGAATAGAAGTCAGAAAGACGACTGCAAAGACCTGTTGACCCACTGACGCCGGGGGAACCAACGCGAGAATTTAAGTCAGTAGTGCTAGTGGCTTTGTGAAAGTTTTCGCTCGAGTACACGCTCGCGTTAGCTCACAGAATGCACAATAAGTGTTATATAATTCCTTCTCTTACGCTTGGAGCTAACCCAAGTCCGTGTTTGTTTGTTAGTTCTTTTCTTCCATTAGTTTTTGAGTGGCATAAGAGATTCAAGAAAGGCAGGCAGTCTGTGAGAGATGATGAGAGGTGTAGGAGGAGTAGGGAAGTCAATACACCAGAGTGGATAGGCCAAAGGGTGAGGGTTAGGATTACTATGTTGAGGTTTTACGGGAGCTCAGGAAGAGATTCTGTCGGAAGAGGCCAGCAGTCTTCAAATCGGGTCCGTGGCATTTCCACTAGGACAATACACCAGTCCACAACTCCATTCTTGTCACAGACTATTTGACCAAGATAGGAATCAAAACAGTTCCTCAGCCTCCATATAGTCCAGACCTTTCTCCCTTTACTTTTGGCTATTCCCTAAGCTCACAGGCTGTCGTTATGAGACAATTGAGGAGATGAAAGAGGCTGTGACGAAGGTCATTGACACGCTCACACAAGAGGACTTTCGTGGGGCATTCCAGAGGTTGTTGGAACGGTACAACAAGTGTATTGAAGCTGGAGGAGATTACTTCGAAGGGCACAAGAGTTTCATGTGTGTACTATCAATAAAAGTTTGGAAACTTATCGTATGCACCTCATATACTGAATTGTTGCTATTAGTGTTCTCTTGCACCTAATAAACATTTTTAAAACGGTCTCCTTAGGTACGCCAAAGATTGTTTGTCCATGCATTAGCCGTATTACTTCAGTGAATCATGAAAATATTTAACGATTTTAATTAATGTCTTGAGTCAAACGTTATTATCTTAAGAACACCTGTGACAAGAAATCGAGAAAACAAGCTGTCCCTCTTAGTATTCACACAGTATATATATATATATATATATCTTCGAGGCATATTTTATTAAAAATGACATAATGGTTTCATTTTTTTTTTCTTTTATCTGATGGCATATCAGCACTTCTGGGTGATTTGAAATATGTCATACGAAGTACAAAAAATGCCTTCCACGTGCAGATCTCATCCTCAGATGGTTACTATAAGCAGAGACCGTGAAACGTTCAGTTCAAACTAGTGGAAAACCAAAGAGTAATTTTTATTCAACGAATATATATGCTATGCTCATTTTCGCCGTTTCGTTTGTAGCATGTCAAAATTTTTGAAAATCATTTTAAAAAATGTTCCCCACAAAATCTTTTCTTCAGATGATAACGTGTGTTCTAATAATTAAAAAGTTATATATATATATATATATATATATATATATAACGAACTATCATCATCATTAAGTTAGATAGATAATCCAAGAAGGTAGATATGCGACTAAACAACAAAAACAAAACAAAACGGAGATGGGAGGTAAGTGGCCGTACACCTGTTGTTTCGCAAGGCTCCAAGATATATAACTCATAGCATTCTTGGGCAGTTCTCGTCTAGCTTTTACTCTGCGTTTTGTGACTGTTCATGTGGTGCAACCATAGAGTAATATTGGCTCGGCTACAGCCTGGGAAAATCCCATTTTATTTTTATTGGATTATATATATATATATATATAGTGCAGCTCCAAACGATAACTTACGTTCGAATAATTAAAAAGTTATATATATAACTATATAAATGCCATCTACAGACTGTTTCGTTGTATCACAACTCTTTAGTGCTTCCAGACAAGCGGACGAACTAGGCTGGGATCGAAACCCATCTGACTTTATCGCTGAGACAACCATGGGACTAAATGAATACGAATCAAATTTTGGTTTTTTACATTTGCGCTATCGGATATCGATGTGATCAATTCCTTAGAAGAGCTATGCATTACGTAAATGGTAACCGTTAATTCCCTCGCCAAAGTGCTCAACCCCAAGTGGAGGGAGCGTATATATATATATATATATATAAATAACCAATCATCATCATCATTATCAAATCGCGCTTGGTAGGTTTGATATGATATAAAAACTAAACCATATATGCGAGTTAATATTTCGCTTGCGAGCGAGCAGTATGTTACTAAGTCTAACGTAAAGTTGAGTGAGTTTCGATGCCAAAGCTCCATAAAGGCAGGACGTTCAGCGAAGACCAACATACAACAGCTCTGTACTGATATAGGATGTAGTCTTGAAGACCTACCGGAAGCGATGGACGATAGAGATATGGTGGCGGGAGAAGGTCAGGGAAATCCGTGCTCATAGCGTGACATGATAATGATGTATTTTCTTCAGATTATAAATTAGTTCGGTTTCTTCAACTAATGACATTATTGTGTTCGTGGGTTGCTTAATTCAAAGCCATCGTCGGAGGACAATATTAATGGTACAAATTATTTAACCCCTTGCAAAGACGGGGAGATAAAGACTTTCATAGCTTTCTCTAGTGTATATACCTGAAAGTGAACATAAAAGAGCGACTAGGAAAATAACAGAGCGACTATATATATATATATATATATATATATATAAAATTGAAAAACAATGAAATCCAGATCGTATATATATATATATATATAAGGACAGATCAATTCCTCCTCAACATGGTGCAGTTTTCAATTGGGTTTTGACCCAAATGCTTACTATATAAGCGTTGATGTGTATAATTAATATTGACAACAGCATCAGATATATTGTCGATGAAGATTATGTTGGAAAAATTTGTCTTTTTATCAGACAAGGTAATATCGTATCATCACCATCATGTCGTGCCACTAGCACGGATATCCCTAACCCTCTCTCGCCACTTCTCCCTATCGTTCAACGCCTCCGGCAGGTCTTCAGGTCTACAACCCGTATCCTCACATAGTTGCTGTAAGTATGAGAACAAAAGTCGATGCTATAACGTTTCTGTTTAATAAACCATCACCAGAACTTTAAAAATACTGATACCGAGTGTAGTTAGATCAATGATGGATGTTTAATAAAATACAAAAATCAGGGATAAAATTATATATACAAAGAAAAAACATGCGACCATTGAATCATTAAATCAGAGTTGATATTTAAAAAAATATGACGTGATTGAGTAAGGCAATAATATAAAACAAATGGAAACAATAAGAGATATAACTGAAACGTTAGAGTGTCGACTTTCTTTCATCATAATTTCATCACTTTGGATTACTTAGTTTTTAAATTTTTCTCCATACCGTAGGTTACTTTTCCATTATTTTCTTAATGCCTTAAAATTCCCGAGCTGACGTAAGTCGCCTTTTGGCTGAGCGGTATAATACTAAGTATAATATAAAGTTGGGCGAGTTTCGATCCCAACTTCAAGCATCCTACGAGTCTAGCCCCACGGAGGAGTAGTGATACAACGAAAGAGTCAGTCTGTGGATTACAATATATATATATATATATATATATATATATCAAATGACAATATATATATATATATATATATATATATATATATATTGTCATCCACAGACTGGCTGTTTCGTTGTATCACAACTCTTCCGTGGGGCTAGATTCGTATATATATATATATATATATAAGGACAGATCAATTCCTCCTCAACATGAAGCAGTTTTCAATTGGGTTTTGACCCAAATGCCTACTATATAAGCGTTGATGTGTATAATCAATATTGACAATAGCATCAGATATATTATCGATGAAGATTATGTTGGAAAAATTTGTCTTGAGAAAATAATTGCGTTACTTTTTATCAGACAAGGTAATATCGTATCATCATCATCATCATCATGTCGTACCGCTAGCACATTTTTGAAAATGTTGGATTTCCAAAAGAAACGAGAAAAAAACCTCCCGTTTATTTGGAAATACGCAACGACAACGACTTTAAATCATAATAAATTCTCCTATTTGGATTACGTTTTTCTGCTACCTTTATATATATATATATATATATATATATATATATATCCTGCGATACGAGCAAAATTTTACAATAGCTTTAAGTGCAGCATACATTGTAAATTCCTTGATTAATTCCCTTTAATTATTTGCTTGTCAAAGGGTTTCTTTAACTAGACATGGCCAAAAAATGGTCTTTTTTGTACGTACAATGTAGGCTCTACTTAAACTTATTCTAATATATATATATATATATATATATATATATATATATATATATATATATATATATATATATCATCATGTCATGTCGTTAGCACGGATATTCCTGACCCTCTCTCGCCACATCTCCCTATAGTTCATCGCCTCCGGCAGGTCTTCAGGTCTACATCCCGTATCCTCACATAGCTACTGTATGTATGTTCGAGCTGGTCGTACTGCTTTTGTTCGGCCATATGTGGGGTACCATAGGAGTACATCACTTATAAGCTCGTCCCTGCTTCTCCAGCAGTCTGGTTCGTCTATCTTGGATAGTTTTCGTGATGGGAGGCAAGTGGCCGTATAGTTGGTGCTTTGTGGGGTGTTGCCGCCAGGACTTATTCAATATTGCTCGCAACATTCTTGTGTAATTGCTATCCAGCTTCCGAAACACAACTGCATAGTTTGGAACGAGCCGCCGCAGGCATTGGCCTCCATATCAATGCACACAAAACTGAATATATGAGCTATAATCAAACAGGTGACATCTCCACACTAGACGGAACCTCTCTGAAACTGGTAGACAAATTCACCTACATAGGAAGCAGTGTCACATCAACCGAAAAAGACATTGACACGCGGCTAACGAAGGCATGGACAGCTATCGATAGGCTATCGATCATTGTGAAATCAGACCTGAGCGATAAAATGAAACGCAGCTTCTTCCAGGCAGCGGTCGTATCGATACTGCTGTATGGATGCACTACTTGGACGCTAACTAAACGGCTGGAGAATATCGTATATGCGAGTTGATATTTCGATTGCTGGCTGAGCAGTATGATACTAAGTCTAACGTAAAGTTGGGCGAGTTTCGATCTTAGCTTCAAATGTCCTACGTATCTAGCCACATTGAAAAGTTGTGATACAACGAAACAGTCTGTCTGTGGATGATAATATATACGTTCCCTCACAGGGGTTGAGCACTCTGGTGAAGGAATTAACTCGCATAATGCAAAGCTCTTCGAATAAATTGAGCACTCTGGTATCCCGTAAGACAATAATGTAAACAAACGAAAGCTACTATATAATGGCTGATAATTTCCGACCAGACGTGGTTCGCTTAGAGGCTGAGCGGTATGATTATAAATCTAACGTAAATTTGGGCGGGTTTCGATCTCAGCTTCAAGTGTTCTATGAATCGAGCCACAATGAAGAATTGTGACACAACGAAACAGTCTGTGGATGACAATATATATATATATATATATAGAGAGAGAGAGAGAGGGAGAGAGACAGCGAGCGAGAGAAGTTGGACAAAATAATGGGAACACTTGGAAATTTGAAAAAAAATTTATTTCAACATGCTTTTCTGATTGCAGCTGTTCCGTGAAATCCGGCTTTGTGCAGCTCCATTACCGTTTTTAAGGAAACTCACTTTTCGAAATAGTCCTTAAGCTCTGCCGTAATTTTCAGAGCTGTATTCTACTGACCATTCCAAACAATCCGCGTAAGGGTCCGACGGTTCCTATCAGACAGCTTTCACTTTCTTCCAAAGTTTTACTTCCGTGAGGAAGTTTTTCCTTCTTTCTCAAATGCCTGTCAATAATTTCGAGACAGTAATCCTTGCTACATCAAATAATTCAGTGGTTTTTGTTACACAAACGCTAGCCATACGAGCACCAACACTTTGACCGCTTTTAAAGTCTGATAGATCAGCCACTTTAATAAATTTTGGTTAATTTCTTCTGATGATATCTGAAAAAATAACCATATTTTCAGGAAAATAAGTTGATAAAAATTAATAATAAATCAAAAAACATAAAAATAACAAACGTTTGATGTTTAATAGGAGTTTCAAAATTATGATACTAATGTTATGTACTCATATGTAGAGTCATGCAGAAAGAATCACAACGACACAATGATAAAGGACGAGCGAAGACTTCTTTAAAAAAATATACCTCTCACTTTATTGCAAGGTTTGCGTGTGAGAGGGAGTTGGAGACTGAACAAAGACTGCAATATATTCACCCCCATTCTTATGGCCGTCAGCGTTGTGTCTTTCTCGTTCTCTAGGGCTGCTCAACCGGAGGCCCAATCAATCGGGGGTCCCGAGGGCCCCTTTTGCTGGATGGTGGCTTTCCTTACCACATCTTCTCTCCGACTTCTCTGATCCCCAACTCGCTGACTTCCTGTCTTGACCGAGTTATATAATAGTTCAACGCCCACTCAATCGCCCACTCAATCTTTGGAATGGCATGTTTGATCGTCATCAAGCAGAAATAACTGTCATTCAGTTCATAGGTCACTCTCTTCCGGTGCATCAGTCTATGAGTGTATCATGGGCTTTTACCTCGTCCCATTTCGTCAGCCAAATCCGCCTACGTGGTTTCTTTCGATTACTGGCCATTGGAATGTGTCACTTCCTTCCGGTGTCTCACTTTGGCCGGGTCGAAGGTCAATGTATAACACTAAGATTCTTGGGGTTTCCAATATTTTGTCTGATCCCTGCAAATATATATATATATATATATATATATATATATATATATATATATGTTGTATAGCCATACAATAACCATGACCATGACCATGATTAACTATATAAACACATAATACATATACATATGCATGCAGAATCACAACGACGACACAGTTCTAAGAAAAATATGTTCCTCTCACTTTATTTGCAAGGTTTGTGTTTGAGAGGGAGTTGGAGACCGAACAGAACTGCAACATATTGACCCCCACTCTTATGGCCATCAGCGTTGTGTCTTTCTCGTTCTCCAGATGCTCAACCGGAGGCCCAGGGACCCAGCTTTCTGCTGAGTGCGGGCTTTCTCTACCCATCTTGTCACCAACGGGTCTGGTCTCCAAACTCAATCGGGGGTTCCGATGGCCCCTTCTGCTGGGTGGTGGCTTTCCCTACCACATCTTGTCTCTAACTCATCTCTCTCCAACTCGGTGACTTCCTGTCATTACCGAGTTATATAATACTTTAATCACCCACTCAATCTTTGGAATGGCATGTTTGATCGTCATCAAGCAGAAATAACTGTCATGCAGTTCACAGGTCACTCTCTTCCGGTGCATCAGTCTATGAGTGTACCATGGGATTTTACCTTGTCCTATATCGTCAGCCAAGCCCGTCTATGCGATTTCTTCTCATAATTGCCACCGGAATGTGTCACTTACTTCTGGTGCATCACTTTGGAATGGCATGTTTGGCCGGGTCAAAGGTCAATATACAACATATATAAATATAGGGAGTTATTAAACGAAATGAAAAAGATTTCCGTTGATAGCGTTCAGTTTTAAATTTGCATGATGTAATAAGAATTCCAAAATTTATAAATGTCAGCTTTAGGCATTGGCCTCCATGTCAATGCACTCAAAACGGAATATATGTGCTATAATCAAACAGGCGACATCTCCACACTAGACGGAACCCCTCTGAAACTAGTAGGGAAATTCACCTACCTATATTTATAATTCCTGAGCTGACATGTTACGCTTGTTGGCTCAGTGTTATGATACAACGTCTAACCTAAAGTTGGGTGGGGTTCGATCTCAGCTTCAAGCGTTCTACGTTTCTAGCCACAGTGAAGAGTTGTGATGGAACGAAATAGTCTGTCTGTGGATGACTATATATAGGTATATATAAAAAAATTGTTGTAGGCCCAATTAATTTCAGGGCGATTGCTTTATTTTGCGTATGCTCAAGAGGCAAAGAGTCCCAGGAAGACATATTACCTCAAACATTACCGTTCTGTTCATCAGCGTGGGAGATAATTTTTACACGTCATCTTACGAGTATTTCTTTGGTTTGGTTGGTTTAGTTTATTGGGTTTTATAGCATATCAACCTTTGTAGGTTATTTAACGCCAAATCCATTTTTATGTAAATAATCTGTTCTATTTAAAACAATTCAGTTTAGCACGAGTACACAGTTTAACTGTCAAAACATTTCTATTTCAAACTATTTAAGCAGTTATATGTAACAATTCAGTTAAGTGTAAATACAGTTTTAATGTCGAAAAACAGTTCTATTTAAACAATTCAGTTAAGCATAAGCACGCAGTTTAAATGCAAGTACAGTTTAATTGTCAAAAACATTTCTCATTCAAGCTATTCAGTTTACTCAAACATAAGTATGCTATTAGTTCTATTTAACCCATAGATAGGGCCCTATCAGGTGCTCCCACACCGGGCCAGAGTGGACCGGGGAGCAATGGCTATGAAGGGGTACTCCGCATTCCCCAAAGCTCCAGCACTGCTGGAACCTCACCATCAGATTGTTTAGTGTCATATCTAGGGCACTAATTGGGGGGGTCTTACCCCCTGCTGAGAAGCAGTCAGTGTATTCTACAGCCCCAGCCGACTGGGCAAAGTATTTCTTAGATGCTGTTGGCTATATTAATTCAAGAGTATCTTAATCATTCAATAGGAAAAATTGTTGATGTGATAAGGTTTTTATCAGAATCTTTATTGTGTATAGAAATTTTAATGAATGAAAAGTTGGAATTAACTAATCGTGGCCTCCGTGTTTCGCATAGAAAAGAAAGAAAAGGCAGAACGAACGAGCTTCAACAATTTACATGTACCAAAGTGTTATATACTCATTTGCCGTATCATAACGACTCAATAATAGTAAAGACGCATGAAGAAAGGAAGCAGGAAGACTTCTTTAACAACATATTTATCTCTCTATTTTATTGCAAGGGTTTAAAGGGGTTGTTCAAGGTTTGCATGTGAGAGGGTGCTGGAGACCGAACACAAACTTCATATTTTGACCCCACTGTTATGACCGTCACGTTTTGTCTTTCTTGTTCTCCTGATGTTGGGGTCCACTCCATCGGGGATTTTCCGAGGGCCCCCTCGGTCGGGTGTGGCCTTTCCTACCACATCTGGTCTCTTACGGTCTGGAAGTCTACTGGCAACTGCTTTGGCACCCAACTCAACTCAATTATATAATAATTCAACGCCCACACGATCGCCCACTGGATCTTTGAAATCGAATGTTTAATCGTCATCAAGCGGAAATAACTATCATGAAGTTCAGAGGTTACTCTCTTCCGGTGCATCACTGTAGTGGCACAATGGGACCTTCACCTTGTCCCATATCATAAGCCCTAATCCGCCCACGCGATCTCTTTCGATTACTGGCCATTGGAATGTGTCACTTCCTTCCGGTGTATCACCTTGGAATAGCATTTTTGGGCCGGGTCGAAGGTCAAAAGATAACAATAGGACTCTAAAGAAAGAAGTCCGCAGAAAAAGAAATACTCAAACTCAAAAGTCATTGAAAATAAAAGTGTTCGTATATATATATATATATATATATAGAACAGAGAAATCTCGAAATACGAAAAACACTTACGATTTCTTAGTTCACGTACGAAACTTTTTATTACCTTTGAGTTCAAAGGTTCTTCGACGCAAGGAGAAAGATACACATTCTTTCTATTCTGGCTTTTTCATCTGCCTTCCATCTCGTGCGGCGCCCGTAGCGCGCAAATTCGTCTGGCCCCGAAAGTCAACCGTCTTCTCCCGAGCCAAGAACTCAACTCAACTGACTTTTTCAAATCTCCCAAAATCCTCCGCGAGCTTCCGGTGCATGACGACATTCACACCCACTGGTCAACTTTTCTGTGGGATTTTTTATTTTGACATCTATGAACGACACATCCTCCCCACGCGCGCGCGTTAACACCTGCACTAAAGTTTGCACCTAACTAACCCATGCACTGAGCCGAAAGGTTCTCAGCCTAACTAAACCCAAAGGCATAAAACGAAATCCCTCGGCCATTATATTTCACATTTTCATAGTTTTCTTTATTTCTCAGTGAGTGGGTTGCACAATATTAATACAATTTTAAGCAGCCTTGTCGGCTGTGATGGTAGAATACATCATCTGCATCTCTGCAGAGAAGTGACACTCGACCAACGAGTGGGCCCAGTCAACTGGGGCCGTAGAATACAGCGACTGCATCTCTGCAGAGGGGTGAGACTCCACCAACGAGTGGGTCCAGTCGACTGAGGCCGTAGAATCCAGCGACTGAATCTCTGCAGAGGGTTGACACTCTACTAACAAGTGGGCCCAGTCGACTGGGGCCGTAGAATACACCGATTGCATCTCTGCAGAGGGGTGAGACTCCACCAACGAGTGGGTCCAGTCGACTTGTGCAGTAGAATACACCAACTACATCTCTGCAGAGGGGTGAAACTCCAACAATGAATAGGCCCAGTCGACTAGGGCAGTAGAATACACCGACCATGCAGAGAAGGGAGACTTCCACGGCGAGTATCCTGTATATGACACTAAACAATCTGAATCTGAATGCGGAGAACTCCTTCAATGCCATTGCTCGCAAGTTCTCTTTGACGAGGAGTGGTAGCACCAAATAGGGGCCTAGATATAGGTCAAATAAAAACGTTTACTTCTAAATTGTGGGCAAACTTATATTAAATTGAATTTTTAAATAGAACACTGACTATTTGTGCGTAAAAAATGAATGATTTTTAAACTGTTTACAATAGTTTGAAATAACCAAAGATCTTTGCGAGATACCGAATATATATATATATATATATATATATGCTTTAAGAAAAACAACGAAACCGGTCACATAGGATTATAAATTTATTTCAATCCTGTTACGCATTTTTGAAATTTCCAAAAACACGAAAAAAAATAACAGGACATCTTCAGATCTTTTGAATAAGAAAACTAGAATAGACACATGGTAGTGGGAGGGGATAGTGGGAGGGGGTCGAAGAGGGGTGAGGAGTTACCTCTTCACTAAGCCCACTTCCGTTTTAAATTTAAATTTCGGTTAGCAATGTAGTAAATATTGTTTTTTTAACAAAACTTTTCTTTAATTAATAATTTTTTTAAATTTATATTTAGACCTAATTTACAGATTTTTTATTGAATTAGATTTAAACTTTAATAACTTCACGTAAAGATACAGTGTTATATATATATATATATATATATATATATATATATATATATATATATATATATATATATATATATATATATATATATATATATATATATATATATATATATATATATATATATATATATATATATATATATATATATATATATCCGACAGAATGTATGTAGATAAAGGTAAGAACAGAAAAATGAATCACCAAACATATCTTTCGACCAGGGTTCAATCCCAGGTTGCGTCATACCAAAGAATTTTAAAATGGTACTATTTACCTACCCCTCCGCTCGGGCAGGATATGACACAAGGTCAATTTTTAAGCGGAGTTTAACAGGTTTGAATTCAGAGTTTTCCTTCTCCTAGACTAGTTGCCTCAACAAGGCTGAAGAACCTGGTCCGTCCTACTATTTACCCATAGCTGGAGGGAGAATAAGGGGGTTCATACCTTTCCCAAGGGTATTTGCCCGAAAGTGAACATAATAGCGCGACTGGAGTACGAACTCGCGTACTACGATTCCGCAGTTCATCGCTTTAACCATTACACCACGAGGTAAATGGTACTTGATACATCCTTTGCTTAACACTCAACGATATAAGGTACGTACTAAGGGTAAAGTGGAGCAATTCTGGGAAAGGAGTAGGGCCCTCCCCTACACCTCGGTATAGAAGCTATTGAAAAGAAAAGGGAGCCTTCAGGTCGCCTTCGACAACGGTCGCCAAATTTACTTATATATATATATATATATATATATATATATATATATATATATATATATATATATATATATATATATATATATATATTGCAGAGTGTATATTTAGGCAGCAAGTTGTTATTCGAGCAAGTTTTATTAAAGAAGATGGAACACGGTTTATTATTTTTGATTGTAATTTTTCAAGTCTTCTTGTTATTTTTCTTTTGTCAGGATCCTGGTGGTTAAGAAATTGTCCCATCTTTATATATATATATATATATATATATATATGTGTGTGTGTGTGTGTGTGTGTGTGTGTGTGTGTGTGTGTGTGTGTGTGTGTGTGAAAAATTGAATTGAATCCAACAGAATGTATGTAGATAAAGGTAATAACAGAAAAATGAATCACCAAACATCTTTCGACCAGCGCTTTTGACCATACTTTTTGTCGTCGTCAGAGTCGAGTAGATTTGAGTTCACACACGCACGCACACACACACACACACACACACACACACACACACATATATATATATATATATATATATATATATATATATATATATATATATGAGGGCAGATCAATACTCCTGCAAGCTGTTGCAAAATTGTGATCTGAAATTCTCACTTTATAGGTGTTGATGTATATGATTAATATTGACAACTGCATTAAATATATTTGTCAAAGAAGATTGTATTGAAAAAAGTTATAAAACCAAAAAGAAGTGAATGTTTTCTAGCCTCTTCATGTCAGTCTGATGACTGTAAGTTTTATGTATGAAAAAATACACGTTTAATTGAAGAGTGTATCTTTTTTTAAGTAAGTGAAACCTATAAGCATATGACTAACATGAGGAGGCGAGAAAACACACACACACACACACACACACACACACACACACACACACACACACACACACACACACACACACACACACAGATGTATGTATTTATATATATTTATATATATTTATTGGTAGGTGTGGATAATTCTCCAGTTATTGCTGATTCATCCTTGTAGCAAATAAAGAACACATGTTGACTCCATCTTTAGAAAAATGGAGTAATAAAAGGAAAAATAGCGGGAAAATAACAGAATTTCCTCCGGTTAAACGAGTCTATTGAACGAGGGAGAGTGATAAAAGGGGAAGTCTCCGAAAAATAACATAAATTGAAAAAAAAAATTTGACCTGAAAAGCCCACAAAATACATTCTATTCAGCAATATTTTTTTTTTTTTGTATTATTTCATCTGCCTGAACACAGTCGGTTGGGTCCGCAGAATATACCGACTGCATCTCTGCAGATGGGTAAGTCCTACCCCCACCGTAACCAGTGTCCTAGATATGACATTAAACAATCAGATGCTGAGGCTTCAGTAATGCTGGAGCTTTAGGGAATGTGGAGTACCCCGTTCATTGACATCGCTCCCAGGTTCACTCTGGCTCGGAGTGGTAGCACCTGATATGTGTACCATAGCCATGATATGGCTATGTGTGAAACATTCATCGAATGTCCGTAAAGATAGAACATAGGAATGTCGAAATTCGAAAAATACGTAACGACTTCTCTGTTCAGGTACGAAACTTTTTATTACCTTTGAGTTTAAAGGTTTTTCGACACAAGGAGAGAGAGGCACAATCTTTCTATTCTGGCTTTTTTATCTGCCCCCACCCTCCATCTCCGCGAGCAAGCGAAAGCCAACCGTCTCGTTCGATGTCTAGTCTCAACTCAACTTTCTTCAAATTCCCCAAATCCTCCGCGCGCTTCCGGTGCGTGACGTCATTCGCACTCGCTAGCCCCCGTTTCCCGTCTCGGGCTACTGTGACATCTCTGAGTGATACGTCCACTCTGCGCGCGCACGTGTGAACACCTGTGTTAATGTTGCACCTAAGTAACCCATCCACTGAGCTGAAAGGTTCTCAGCCCAACAAAACCCAAAGGCATGAAACGAAATCCCTCGGCCATTATATTACATTTGGACTTATCTATGGGTCAAAAACAATTG
>CAUZXS010003873.1:40000-72500 GCA_963585895.1 Sepioteuthis lessoniana | reverse complement strand
TCTACCCTATTGCATAGATGCAGTTGGTGTATTTTACATCTCCAGCTTACTAGACTAATCGACCCTTGGCATAGTTTCAAGTATTCCTATCTAATATCAATAGTTTATATACAATAATATGATTGAAAGTAACTATTTTTATTTAATGATTATCGTTTGTTTGCACACAATTATAAACTTTCAAGTATTCCTCTCTAATACAAATATTGCCCAGTCGGCTGGGGCTGTAGAATACACCGACTGCAACTCTGCAGAGGGGTAAGACCCCCCACCAATGAGTGTCCTGATATATGATACTAAACAATCTGAGGTTCCAATAATGCTGGAGCTTTGGGGAATGCGGAGTACCCCTTCATTGCCATGGCTCCCAGGTCCACTCTGGCCCGAAATGGTACCACCTGATAGGGCCCTATCTATGGGTTAAATAAAACTAATTGCATACTTATGCTATACTGAATTGTTTGAAACAGAATAGCTTGAAATAGAAATATTTTGACAAATAAACTGTGTACTTACATTTAAACTGCGTGCTGATGCTAAACTGAATTGTTTGAAATGGAACTGTTTTTTGACATTGAAACTGTACTTACACTAAACTGAATTGTTTAGTACAGAACTATTTTTGACATTTAACTATGTGTTAACAAAATCTGTACTCGTATTTAGCTGATTTAGAACTGTTTGAATAAACTGAATAACTTGAAATAGAAATGTTTTTGAAATATATACTGTGTACTCATGCTAAACTGGATTTTTTGAAATAGAACTGATTATTTGCATAAAAATGATTACAAAGATTCATATGCCATAAAACCAACCAACCAACCTAATATAAATAATTTATTTACAACTATATAGTTTTAAGTATTCCGATCGAATAAAAATGATATATACACAATTATATGATTGAAAGTTACTATTCCAATTCAGCAGTTATAATTTTTTTGAACCCAGTGATATCGTTTCAAGTATTCTTATCTATTACTCATCGTTTCAAGGGGGTGTCCTTGTAGTGTAATGGTTAAAACGCTGGACTGCGGAATCGTAGTAATCCTTGGGAAATCCGTATCCTCCCAGATATAGATTAAATCGTACCACTATTGATCTAGGATGGATTTGGCATGAAATACCCCACGAAGGTTGATTTGCCATTAAACAAGGAAGCTATGATCATTTCAAAACAGATCAGTTTAACTCGTCAATGGGACTTTGGTCGGTACTACCATCCCCTCTCACAGTGGACCTGGGAGTAAATGTGACGGAGGGATATTTCACACTCCCAAGAACCGTCCTTCAATATTTAATCCAGTTTATACAGGATACTTTCCAAAAATTTGCTTTTTGTTTTTTAAAAAAAAAACCTTATTGAATAACTGGTGTAGCTTTTTAAAAGAATTTCCCTTCGTTTCTCACTTGCAGTGAAGGGAGTCACCATGGTGTTATAGTTGACGTGCTAGATTGTGGCCTCGATGGAAGCGAGTTCGAACTCCAGTCTCGCTATTACATTCACTTGGAGACTCATACCTTTGGAAATGGTATGAACCTCTATTATCTATCCAGGTAGGAGTTAAATAATATCAATGTTGTTCTTGTTGGTTTTAATATTAAATAACCCACGTTCAAGTAATTGAAAATTGCTTCAATTGATTATTCTTTATACAAATAATTTGCGCTGCTATATTGATAACCAACCAAGAAACAGGTTAATATACCTTTAAACAAAGGAAGAAACCTAAAGTTTTGGTTTCGTTTCGTTTCGTTTTATGGCATATCAACCATTTTAGGTTATTTAAAGCCAAATCCTCTTTATACATATATATCAAATATATAGGATTTGGTTTAGTTGGGGTTTATGGCATATCAACCCTAGTACTTTATTACATATAAACAGTTCTATTTAAAATAATTCAGTTTAGCATAAGTAGGGGTTTTTGTTCACACACAGATCTAATAACAGGTATAATTCTAACAATTCAGTTTAGCAGGAACACAAACTTTAATTATTTGACCCACAGATAGGACCCTTGTCCGATTCCAGGCCAGAGTGGACATGGAAGTGATAGCAATAAAGAGGTAATCCGTATTCCCCAAAGCTCCAGCATTACTGGAGCCTCACCATTAGATTGTTTAGTGTCATATCTAGGACACTCATTAGGGGAGTCTTTCCACTCTACAGAGAAGCAGTCGGTGTATTCTACTACCCCAGCCGACTGGACCAGAAACCTAAAGGGGATTCATATTCATATATTCGTTCGACGGACTTGTAGTTTCTTTTCTTTATAAGTTACAAACTATAGGAGTTCTGTATAGATATGGATGGACAAATTGGATCGGTGACTTTTGTTTAGAAAACAATACTGTGAGGTGATGGGCAACATATGTTATAAGTAAGTCAGCTTTTCGTGTGACGTCCAAGAAAACAATCATCTTTAATCAATGAAGCTAATAAATTTTTTCTTTAGTTTTGCGTGAGTGCGTGTTTATGCGCGCGCGTGTGTGTATGTGTGTGTGAGAGAGAGTGCGTGTTTATATGTGTGTGTGTGTGTGTGTGTGCGTGCGTGTGTGTGAGTGTGTGTGTGTGAGTGCGTGTTTATGCATGTGTGTGTGTGAGTGTGTGTGTGTGTGTGTGTATTTATGCATGTGTGTGTGAAAGAGTGTGTGTGTATTTAAGCATGTGTGTGTGAGTGTGTGTGTGAGTGCGTGTTTATGTATGTGTGTGTGTGTGTGTGTGTGTTTATGTCTGTGTGAGTGTGACATATGTGAGTGTGACGTGTGTGTGTGTGTGTGTGTGACGAAGACAGAAAAATAAAAACAAGAAAAAAGAACCACTAGGTTTACACGCTTCAACGCTTAACCACATGAAAAAAAAAAACAACAAAAAACCAACCAACAAACAAACAAACAAACAAAAACAAACAAAAATCATGAAATAATTATTTTATAGAAGCCTGAGAAAATGAATGAACATTTTTTTTTCAATGTCCTGTCGAAGAAATAACCCACCTGATGCTTTCGTGATGTTAATCTAACGATGAAAGAAAGCTAACTACTTCTGTTTTTTTTTTTAAATTGTTCATGGACAAGTTTTTAAATCATGTTACTATTGTTGTTGTGCTTGTCGTCCTTGTTAAAGCATATTGATAGTTTGATCGATAGGAAGTTATTAAGTTTTACATCATGTCAACATTTGCCGGGCTATTTAGTGTTGAAGTCAATATTATTACATACTATCATACACCGAGCGAGTTTTTCACACCAGCGTCAGCTATTAGCCTTTTACTGGAGTTTGAAACAGAGCAAGTCTCCTCGAGTCACCAGGACTCTTCTCGGTATTCTCTCCGATATTATTAATGTTCTTATTTCCAAATTCTTCCAGTCTCTTTATCAATCCTTTGGTGACTTTTTTCAACCAAGCAAAAGCTGATGGTTTCTCACAGGAGTTTGAGTGAGAGCAAGTTTCCTCAAGTCTCCAGGACTCTTCTTAGTATTCTGGCCGATCACAACACTGCTGTAGTCTGAATGGTCTCCACTCGTCTTATTTCCAAATTTCCAGTCCCTTAGCTAATCCTTTGGTGACTTTTTTCAACCAAGCAAAAGCTGATGGTTTCTCACAGGAGTTTGAGTGAGAGCAAGTTTCCTCAAATCTCCAGGACTCTTTTCAGTATTCTGGTCGATCCCAACAATGCTGTAAGCTGGATGGTCTACACTCGCTCTCTTATTTATTTGTCCTCCAGTCATTTTACCAATACTTTGGGAATCGTTTCAAGTGTACTAATCAAAGTTATTATCATCGTTACCTGGGTTATAGTTTTTTTTGCTTGTTCTCTAGAAAGGTCTAGGTACTTATCACTCTCATGGCTTTCTTTTATTTTCACTCAGTGATCTACTGGGACGGCAAAGTCTACTATTCGACAGTTTCCTTTTTTTTCTTGTTGACTATCTCTAGGTGTGGTCGTCTGGCCGAGAATAGGGATCCGTTTGTATCTTAAAATCCCAGTGAAGTTTGTGCGTCTAAATCTGTAGGGCGGATTCTAGGTAGTGCATTTATCATTTGTTCGTTATTATTTATTTATTTATTTATTATTCATTAGAGTGTTTCACATCAGCGTAAGCCGATGGTCTTTCACTGGAGATTGAGTGACAGCAAGTCTCCTCGAGTCTCTAGGACACTTCTCAGTATTCTGGCCGTTTTCAATAATGCTGTTGTTTGGATGGTCCCCACTCGGCCGCCAACTTCCAAATTTTCCAGTCCCTTTAATAATCCTTTAGTTACTGTGCCAAAAGCACCAATCACAATTGGTATAATTGTCACCTTCATATTCCATAGTTTATTCAATTCTCTAGCAAGGTCGATGTACTTATCTCCCTTTTCCCATTCTTTCAGTTTTATTATTATTATTATTATTATTATTATTATTATTATTATTTTATACATTAGAGTTTTTCACATCAGCGTTAGTCGATGGTTTTTCACTGGAGTCTGAGTGACAGCAAGTCTCCTCAAGTCTCCAAGACTCGTCTCAGGATTCTGGCCGTTCTCAGCAATGCTGTCGTTTGGATAGTCTCTGTCCGTCTGCCTATTTCCAAGTCTTCCAGGCCTTTTAATAATCCTTTAGTTATTGTGCCGAACGCACCAATCACAATTGGCACAATCGTTACTTTCATGTTTCAAAGCTTTTTCAATTCTCTAGCAAGGTTGAGGTACTTATCCTTCTTTTCACATTCTTTCAGTTTTATTTTATGGTCAGCCGGGATAGCAAAGTCGACAATTTTGCAAATTCTCTTTTTTTTTATTGATTATTATTATTGTTATTTTTATTATTGTAATTCTTGCGAGTTTTTCCTCACCAGCGAAAGCTGTTGTTCTTTCACTGGAGTCTGAGTGACAGCAAGTCTCCCCAGGTCTTCAGGACTCTTCTCAGTATTCAGGCTGATCTCAACAATGTTTTACTTTAGATGGTCTCGATTCGTCCACGATATTCTTTTTCTTCTTCGTCTTCTTGAGGGTTTTTCACATCAGTTTTAGCTGATGGGTTTTCACTGAAGTTTGAGTGACAGCAAATCTCTTGGACTCTTCTCAGTATTCTGGCCGTTCTCAATAATACTGTCGTTTAGATGGTCACCACTCGCCCTCCAACTTCCAAGTCCTCCAACCCCTTTAATAATCATTTAGTTACTTTCACAAAACCACCAATCACGATTGGTATAATTGTAACCTACGAAGGTGACTATTATACCAATCGTGATTGGTATAATAATTGTTTTATAGTTTTTGTTCCATAGTTTTTTTTAATTCTCTTGAAAGGTCGACATATCTATCCTTCTTACTTTCTTTCAATTTTACTCTGTGGTCAGATGGAACAGGAAAGTCCACAATTTTGCAAATTCTCTTTTTTTTGTTGATTATTTTAAGGTCTGGTCTTCTGGCCGAGGTTAGGTGATCCGTCTGTATGTCAAAGTCCCATTGGAGTTTATGTGTGTCATTCTCTAGGACAGATACTGGGTTGTGTATATACCATTTCTTCGTATGGTCGAAATTTGAATTTCTTACAGATCTCCCAGTGGATCACTAAGCCTACCCTGTTGTGTCTAGTCTTATACTCCTTCGGTGCTAATTTGCTGCATTCGCTTATAATGTGATTGATGGTTTCATCTCTGTCACTGCATAGCCTACATTTGCTATTTTGTTGCGTCTTATCTATTGTTGTTTTGATACGATTGGTTCTTATGGCGTTGTTTTGTACTGCTATTGGGAGAGTTCTGCTTCTCTCTTAAGGTTTCTTTTCTTATCCACGTCCAGGTTTTCTCGTGTGAGATGCTTAAAAGTCGTTTAAAACGCCCATAAAGTTGTTTTTCTTTCCATTTTAGTTTTCTAGTTATTGTCATTCTGTTGTCCATCGTGTTGACAGTATCATTTCTGATGGCTGTAATCGGTCTTTCTTTGTGTTTTTCTATATAGTCTTCGAGTGGTTGTCTCGATGCGTCAATGCTGTCTTCAATGCTGGCAAGTCCTCTTCCTCCCTCTTTTCTTGACTCATTAGTTTTCTTGTTCTTTGGTCCATTTGCTCAAGTTCTTCTCTAGTCCACTTCAAAAAGGGTCCCGAATATGTAACGAGGGGTACAGAACAGGTATTTATTCCTTTGATAGGTTTCTGCTACATAGTTTTGTCCTGAGTAACTTTCTAGTGCTGAGATATTCTTTCTTATTTTTTTTTTCTTTCATCTCCACTTTTTTTCTGGTGTCAGCCTCCAAGATTCCCAAGTATTTGTACGTTCCATTTTCTTCAGGCGTTCTGATCTTGTCTTGATTCGGTAGTTCCATTCCATCAGTCATATGTCGTTTGCCACTTTTCATTACTTGCTTCAGACATTTTTCTATACCAATTTCCATTCCTATGTCCTGACTGTATATTCTAACTGCGTGTATTAGAGTTTCCAGTTCTTTTTCATTTTTTGCAAATAGTTTGATGTAATCGATGTACCTGAGGTGATTGATATTTTCCTGCAATCTACAAAGTTTGTAATCGGCTGTGCATTTCTGTGTACTTGGTTAAGTGGCATCTTGGCAATTATGAATAGTTACGGTGATATCCTTGAAAAATACCTCTTTGGATCTTTGCTTCAGCTAAGGTTCTTCCTCTTGCTGTTAATTCCACTTTCATGGTTTTCATGGTTTTCTCGATAAAGTTAATGACTTCATCTGATGTTTTGTACATTTTGAGGCAGTTTATTATCCAGCTTTGCAGAACCATATCATATGCCTTTTTGTAGTCAATCCTGGACATAACTAGATTTTTCCGTCTAATCTTGTAAAGTATCTCTCCTGTACCTTTGGATACTTTGCAGCATCCTTTCAGCTCCTCAGGGAACGATCCGCGGCTTGTTAGTAAAAAGTAAATATTTTACCATTCCAAGGCTAAAGAGCCTAGTCTGCCCGACTATTTACCCATAGCTGGAGGGAGAATAGTTGAATTTATGCCTTTTTCATAGGGTATTAGCGTTATAGGAAATGTAAACAGCCTCGTTCAGGAATTTGAACTCGTGTTGACGTCTCCATTTCCTGCGACGATATCCCTTTGTTATGTTAGAAGAATGTACTGATATCGACACATGTTGTCGAACACGGATCTCTGGGCAACAAACACAACAGTTTAAATGGATTGTGCTACTGAGGGTCACGTGAATAGATCTAGTAAATATATCAATGATTCAAACGGAAATCTGTGCGTAGTATTGCATTCTGCAAAATATTACGAATGCAATCATTACACGATTCACCACTCATTATTATATTCGGTATTCGACATTGAACGAGAGCAAAGTGATTATAAAGAGTTGGCGAAGATTAACCCCTGAACGAAACATTATAAAACCCTTACACCACCAATGCCTGCTTATTGGTATGTAGCAATAAGTTTAAATTGTTTTTCTTTCCGTTATTTTCGCGTTCAATCCCAGATACGCGTCATACCAAAGACTTTAAAAATGGTACTTGATACCTCCTTGCTTAACACTCAGCAATATAAGGTACGTATCGAGGATAAAGTGGAGCACATCAGGGAAAGGAGTAGCGCCCTCTCCTACACCATGGTGTAGTAGGTATTGAAAAGGGGGCCTTCGGATCGCCTTCGATTACGGTCGGCAAACTTTACTTATATCCCAGATATATTAATGCTTATATTGATCCTTCTGAGAGAGGGATCTCGACTATAATTCTTCGCCACCGGCAAGCCTCCAAAATTTCTAATAATATGACATTTAGGAAAATTGTATTAACTTCTCTTTTTTTATCGAAGATTTTAATTTCGTTTCTTACCGTGAGAAAAGTGAATTGATCTTTCGTCATTACATTTTTAATAACAATATAACATTTTCAGGTATTACATATTAAATCTTCTGAAAAAATAAAGGATAAAGATATATATATACGAGGAAACCGAAGAAAAATAAGAGATTAATTTGAACCAGGGTTTTTCAAAGTGGTCCACATACACCCCTAGTGGGGAATAGAATTTCGGAAGAGTAAAAGCTCAGGGTCCCCTGGGGCTGAATTTACTGTTTTAAATTTTAAAATCTCTTTATAACAACGGCACAAAAAAATTGGATTAGGTAGATTAGTTGCCAGATGTAACATAATGGCCGAGGGATTTCGTTTTATATATCTTGCCTTTGGGTTTAGTTAGGCTGAGAACCTTTCGGCTCAGTGCATGGGTGTTTGGTGCAACATGAGCGCAGGTGTTCACGCGCGCGCGAGGAGGATGTGTCATTCAGAGATGTCAAAATAAAAATCCCAGATAGGACTTGGGGATGTGAATGACGTCATGCACCGGAAGTGTGCGCGGAGGATTTGGTGGGGATTTGAAAAAAGTCAGTGAGTTGAGTTTCGCCTTGGAAGAAGACAGATGACTTTCGCTAGCTCGCCGAGACCAGTAGCTTGTGTCGGGTGCGCACGTGATTTGGGGCAGAGGGAAAAGTTAACATAGAAAGGTGTACCTCTCTCCTTATGTCGAAAAACCTTTTAACTCAAAGGTAATAAAAAGTTTCGTACCTGAACTAAGAAGTCGTAAGTGTTTTCGTGTTTCGGGATTCCTATCTTATATATATATATATATATATATATATATATATATAAGTATGTACGTTTCACATATCCGTATATGTTACACAGCTGTCGTACACAACTATCAGTTGAATAACAAAACAGTTCTATTTCAAACAATTCAATATAGCATTAGTCAACAAAGTTAAATGGTTCCAAATATTATATATCACTGTGTAATATGAGGGTATTTGTTGAGATGGGGGGGATTTTATCCCTCTGCAGAGGTCTATTCTACTGGGTTGTCCATTGAGAGGACCCTAACAGGTTCTATGACAACGGGACAGAGTAGACATGGGAGTAATGGTAATAAAAAGGGTATTCCACATACCCTAGATCTATAGAAATGAAGCCCCACCATCAGAAGAGTTGGGTATCTGTCGTATAGGAATAAAGTGAGACACTAGCAATTGAACACCGATCGCTTGCGGAAGGAAGGGGTTAGACTCGAGATAATATAAATAGCGCTGAATTTACTGTTTTGAATTTTAAAATCTCTTTATAACAACTGCACAAAAAACATTGGATCAGGTAAATTAGTTGCGAGATATCGTACACAAATATCAGAATTTCTGATTGGGAGTAACGGCCATTAGTGAAGTGTCCTTTCCTTACAAGCCGTTCAAACATACTTGTCATTTAAATGAATGAACAAAATTAAAGCGTGGAGCGCAAAATTATTACAATTTTTGACACCTAATGAGTAGAGTGTTTACCAATGGCCCGGAAAACCAGGGTTCAATCCCAGGTCGAGTCATACCGAAGTCTCAAAAAATGGCACTTGGTTCCTCCTTGCTGAACAAAATTATAAAGTACGGATCAAGGGTAAAGTGGAACAATCCAAGGGAAAGAGTAGCGCCCGCCCCTACACCTCGGTGTAGTAGCGTTGGTAAATAGATCTTTCGGGTTACCATCGGCTATATATATTTGGGGTGTCCTCGTGGTGTAATGGTTAAAGCGATGAACTGCGGAATCGTAGTACGCGAGTTCGTACTCCAGTCGCGCTATTACGTTCACTTTCGGGCAAATACCCTTGGGAAAGGTATGAACCCCCTTATTCTCCCTCCAGCTATGGGTAAATAGTAGGACGGACTAGGTTCTTCAGCCTTGGTGAGGCAACTAGTCTAGGAGAAGGAAAACTCTGAATTAAAACCTGTTAAACTCCGCTTAAAAATTGACCTTGTGTCATATCCTGCCCGAGCGGAGGGGTTGGTTAATAGTACCATCGGCTATGGTGGCCAACTTTACTTTTATCTTAAAGAAGATTACTTTGATTTGGTTTGGTTGGTTTCTTTTGCATATCAACCATTGTTGGTTGTTTAATTCCAAATCCTATTTTTACATATATACTAAATATACGATTTGTAAATACATTTTGTAGATACACACAGTTAAATGACAAAACAATTCTATTTCAAACAATTCAATATAGCATAAGTCAACAAAGTTAAATGGTTCCAAATATTATGTATCACAGTGTCATATGAAGGTACTTGTGGAGATGGGGGGATCTTATCCCTCTGTTGAGGTACAGTCGGTCTATTCTACTGGGCTGGGTTTAACCTCAGGTCGGGTCATATCGAAGACTCAGAAAATGGTACTTGATTCCTCCTTGTTAGACTCGAGATAATATAAATAGAGGTACCGTGCTGTTAAGATTGGACAATAATCGAAAGGACATTACTCGAAGAACATTAATCAAAAAGACAAATAGTCGAATGTCAATCAGTCAGACGGACTTTAGCGAGAGAAAGACTTTAGTAATAACTTGGCCGGCAGTGTTACGTATAGTAGCAATCTTTGGTTTGTTTTATTTTCTGTTAATGTGTTATTTCCTTTGAGTAAAATACTTATGTTTTTATTAAATTGTCTGTCAATTATTTCTTTTTGGTCTAGTGGGTTGAGTGTTCGCCAATGGTCCGGATTGCCTGAGTTCAATCCCAGGTCGAGTCATACTAAAGACTTTAAAGATGGTACGTGATACCATCTTGCTTAACACTCAGCAATATAAGGTACATATCAAGGGTAAAGTGGAGCAATCCTTGGAAAGGAGTAACGCTCTCCCCTACACCTCGGTGTAGTAGCTATTGAAAAGGGAGCCTTCTGGTCGCCCTCGACTACGGTCACCATCTTTACTTTTTTTACTACAGGTAAAAAGACAGAGTATTCTAAATATTGCCGAAAGAGCAGTTGTAAACATCTTATGAATCATTTGGCTGGGACTGAATATCTGCAGAGGGGTAAGAACCTCTCCAATCCGAATGAGTAATCTGGGTATGACCCTGAACTGCATCTGATGGTGAGGCTCCAGCCCAGAAGCTTTGAAGAATGTGGAGTAACCCTTCATTGCCATTACTCCATAGTCTACTCTGACCTGGGATGGTAGTAGCTGTGAGGGTCCTATCTACGGGTCAAATAGAACTAGTGTCTTGGGTATTACACTGAACTGTATCTGATCCTATTTACCAACCCCTCCGCTCGGGCAGGATATGACACAAGGTCAAATTTTAAGCGGAGTTTAACAGGTTTGAATTCAGAGTTTTTCCTTCTCCTAGACTAGTTGCCTCACCAAGGCTGAAGAACCTTGTCTGTCCTAATATTTATCCATAGCTGGAGGGAGAATAATTGGATTCATACCTTTCCCAAGGGTATTAGTGCTAAGTGAAATGCAATCAGTCTCGTCCAGGATTTGAACTCGTGTCGCCGTTAAAACTGTATCTGATGGTGAGACTCCTGTACTGAAGCTTTGGAGAAAATGGAGTACCCCTTCATTATCATTACTCCATAGTCTACTCTGACCTGGGATAGTAGTAGCTATGAGGGTCCTATCTACGGGTCAAATAGAACTAGTGTCTTGGGTATTACACTGAACTGTATCTGATGGTGAGACTCCAGTCCAGAAGCTTTGGAGAATGTGGAGTACCCCTTCATTGCCATTACTCCATGGTCTACTCTGACCTGGGACGGTAATACCTGTTGGTATGACATTAAACTGCATTGCTAAGGGTGCCATAGCCAAGTTCAAACTCGTCAAGTATATCAGTTCCCAAATTAGACTACGTTGCATACCCATCTGTGCTGCTTCCAGATCATATACGAAATGAATGAATGCACAAGGTGTCAGCGCACCAACTACCGCAGTACTACCAACCATAATGGGTATCATTGAAAGCTTGAACTACTATGTGATATATGCGTTGCAAATTTGCTGGTACTAAAATATTGCAAAGTTTTTGGCTCAAGTTTATATATATATATATATATATATATATTTATATATATAACCGAATGATTATATATATATATATATATATATAGTAATTCGGTTAAAATTATGATAATTATTATTATTATTAGTAGTAGTAGTAGTATTGTTATATATACTATTATTATGCAGATTAAAAGTGTTATTATTGATAATTTTCATCATTAAAAAAATCTGACAATGAGCACCGGTAAAAAATTATACATAATAATAGTAATCTAAATCAAGTGAGAACATTAAGTTTATAAGTCCGAAAAATTCACTCTAAACTGTCCGTCAGGCCATATAGCGTAACGATTATAGGCATTGGTTCCTAAGCTTCTAAGGAGACAATCATCTGGAGGTTGCATGTTCAGGCGAGTAACAATACAGGAATACTTAACACTTGTACCCGGTTATGACTAACGGAATCAGAACAGGCGACCCCTGTGGATTCAATAAGGGGCGTAGTTCGAAGTTCTGTGTAGTTTCCCGAGTTCGACAAACACTTGAAGAAGGCCAGAGGACATATCGGCCGAAACGTTATGGAAATAACAATAGCAATAAAGATGAAGACAATTGTCCGAAAACTCTTAATGATAAAAATCATCAAGCTTCGTCTCAGAAATTTAGACAACTTATATTAATTTCATCACGTTTGATACTAGTACTTTGTTTTTTCTTCTTGATTTGCCCTGCTGATAACAAGGTGCTTTTTATACATCAATGCGTCATATGTGCCGTCAAATACGGTATATAGTGAAAGGAACAATTCTTTATCAAACCGTTTTTATTAACCGAGAAATGTGCGGAAATGCTTGACATTAGAGCCGGATGAAATCTGAAATAAGTTGTTTTCTCACCTCCTCATATCACTGTCATAATTTTGATCATTTCAAATTTGGTATTTTGCTTTTCTTTTATTATCATAATTATCTGATCATATTTACCCAACCCCTCCGCTCGGGCAGGATATGACACAAAGTCAGTTTTTTTCATACCTTTCCCAAGGGTATTAATGCTATGTGAAATGCAATCAGTCCAGGATTTGAACTCGTGTCGCCGTGTCCAGTTCCTGTGACAATAACCATTACACCACGGGTACCTCCACAAAATCATAATTATCTGATATACCGGTGCGTTACACGTGTTTCGGGCTTTTACGACATCACAAAAAAAAAACTACAAAAAACAAAAAGAAAAAAAACACACAAAGAAACTTCTAATAAAAAAGAATGAAAAAAAAAAGCAAAGACGCATAACAACCTCTCATCCAAACAAAGAAAGCCTTAGAATACACAGGAAAATAAAAACATAATTCTAGAACGAGCAGACAATGAAAGTACGGTAATCATTTAAAATAAAAACATAATTCTAAAACGAACAGACAATGAAAGTACGGTAATCATTTTAAATAAAAACATAATTCTAGAACGAGCAGACAATGAAAGTACGGTAATCATTTTAAATAAAAACATAATTCTAAAACGAACAGACAATGAAAGTACGGTAATCATTTTAAATAAAAATATAATTCTAAAACGAACAGACAATGAAAGCACGGTAATCATTTTAAATAAAACTTATTACAGAACAAAAAATCAAGAAATACTTATAAATGAAACCAACTGTAAATTAATTAATACCAACATCGAAAATAATAAAATAAAAATGACTGCAAAACACACAATGAAGCATCAATTAAAAACACCATAGGAAACATGAACAAAAAACATAACGAAACCTTACAAAAACTCATAATGAAACTAGGACTAAACCACAAAATACAGTATTAACTAAAAACACATAATGAGACATTAACTAAAATGACACAATGAAACATTAACAAAAAAAGCATACAATGAAACATTATCTAAAAACACAAAATGAAGCCTTAACTAAAAACGCACAAGGAAACATAAAATAAAAACATATAACAGATTATTAACAAAAACTCATAATAAAACTAGGGCTAAAACACAAAATACAGTATCAACTAAAAACACAAGGAAATATTAACTAAAAACACAAAATGAAACATCAACTAAAATAACACAATGAAACATTAACTAAATCACACAAAAAACATGGGCTAAAAATACACAATGAAGCCTTAACTAAAAATATCATAAAACAAATAACAAAATTCATAATAAAACAAATAACAAAATAAATCACAAAAACTCATAATAAAACAAATAACAAAAACTCATAATAAAAAAAGCATTAACTAAAAATACACATGGAAACAAAAACTCATAATAACAAAAACTCATAATAAAACTAGGGCCAAAACACAAAATACAGTATAAACTAAAAACATTCAATGAAACATTAACTAAAAACACACAAGAAAACATGAACTAAAAACATATAACTGATCGTTAACAAAAACTCATTATAAAACTAGGGCTAAATTACAAAATACAGTATTAAGTAAAAACATAATGAAATATTAACTAAAAACACACAATGAAACATCAACTAAAATGACACAATGAAATATTAACTAAATCACGCAAAAAACATTGGCTAAAAACACACAATGAAGCCTTAACTAAAAAATACACATGGAAACATGAACTAAATAAAACATAATGAAGCATCAAATAAAAACATACAATGAAACATGGACTTAATGAAACAATATGGTATTAACTAAAAACACACAATGAAACATAAACTAAAATAGCACACTGAACTATTAACTAAAAACGAACAAGAAAACATGAACTTAAAACACACAATGAACCCTTAACTAAAAGCACACGTGGAAACATGAACAAAAAACACAATGAAATATTAACAAAAAACACATAATGAAACATTAACTAAAAATGCACAACGAAATATTTACTAAAAACACACAATAAAACATTAACTAAAATAACACAATGAAGCATTATCTAAAACACAAAGAGAAACAAACTAAAAACACACATTAAACATTAACTAAAAACACACGAGGAAACATTAACTAAAGACACATAATGAAACATCAGCTAAAAGACACACTGAAACATTATCTAAAGACACGCAATGAAACATTATTTAGAAACACATATATGAAACATTAACTGAAAAGAAAAGGATTTCCTAACGCCATTCAAAAACCTTACAATTCTCATGGATTACCAAAATTCTTCAAATCCCACGTCTGTAAATTACAAACCACGTCTGTAAATATCCAAATCTGCATATTTCGACATATAATAGCAACCTCATGATACCCAACAAACAGACACAGAGAACTAAGTGATACTCAACGACAGTCATTCCTATATATAAGATAAAAATCGACATTAGAAAAGACATCCACCTTGTTAGCTCTAAACCATAAAAAACTGATCCTAATACGCTCATGGTATCATTTGACGTCACCAGTTTATACTGTAATATCGCCACAAATTAGGAAAACAGGAAATCTCGTTTTGGATTGAAAAATACCCAGAAACATTGCACCCAACATATAACAAACTGATGTCCAGCAGGACACATGGCGTAACGGTTATAGGCGTTGGTTCCCTGAGATTCTAAGAAGACAATCATCTGAAGGTTGCAGTTTCAATCCTCACTACAGGCAAGTAATATACAGGAATACTTAACACTTGTACCCGGTTATGGCAAACGGAATCAGAACAGGCGCCCCCTTTCAATAAAGGACGTAGTTCGAAGTTCCGTGAAGGTTCCCGTGTTCGACAAACACCTGAAGAAGGCCGAAGGACATATCGGTCGAAACGTTGTGGAAATAACAATAAAGATGAAGACAATAGTCTGAAAAACCTTAATGATAAAAATCAACAAGCTTCGTCTCAGAAATTTAGACAACTGATGGTATAGAACTTTTCTTGAATAATTACTCCTTCCAATTCAACAACAGACCCTAGAAATCGCGATAGAAAATAATATGGCACCACCATATGCAACCCTAGCGTTAACATATTTAGATGAATATCTATATGAAATCAGGGGGGGTATAGCAATATATAATTTATGTTATATAACATATGACATGGATTTTCGGTTCGTTCCTAGTGACCCTTTGTGCTTTGGGAAGCTGTCACATTTTCATTAGTAAACAGGAAAATGACAGCACGATCAGGACAGTCGAGTACAACAGGTGTGTAACCGGAAGGAGACCATGTGATGAGAACCACGCGGTCATATTTAGACAGAGTGCAGAGAATCGCAGTCGAGAGAGGGACACGCAGCTGAGCAGAGGCGTCTCTGACGAGCTTGCAAAGGGGTACAAGCGTTAGCACCCCTGGCTCCCGGAAGAAGACATGGGAAGAAGTCTTCTCTCTTAGTATAGTTCTCTCCACGCATCTCTCACACACCACAGAAACATCAATCCTTATGAGAATAAAGTGTGAGAGATATATTTTCATAAAGAAGTTTGTTCGTTCGTTCATTGAAGTTCGTAAATATGTTTGATTATGTTTCCGCTTATAGTTGTATGAGAGTATACAACACTTGACAAATTCACCTACCTAGGAAGTAGCGTCTCATCAACCGAAAAAGACATCGACACACGACTGACGAAGGCATGGACAGCTATCGATAGGCTCTCGATCATATGGAAGTCGGACCTAACTGATAAAATGAAACGCAGTTTCTTCCAGGCAGCGGTCACATCGATACTGCTATATGGATGCACCACATGGACGCTTACGAAGCGGCTGGAGAGGAGGCTGGACGGAAATTACACAAGAATGTTGAGAGCAGTATTAAACAAGTCCTGGCGACAACACCCCACGAGACTCCAACTATACGGACACTTGCCCCCCATCACGAAAACTATACAAGTTCGACGAACCAGACACGCAGGACACTGCTGGAGAAGCAAGGACGAGCTCATAAGCGATGTACTCCTGTGGACCCCCACATATGGATGTGCAAGAGTGGGACGACCAGCACGAACCTACATACAGCAACTATGTGAGGACACAGGATGTAACCCTGAAGACCTGCCGGAGGCGATGAATGATAGGGAGAAATGGCGAGAGAGGGTCAGGGATATCCGCGCTGGCGGCGCGACATGATGATGATGATGAATACAACACTTACACCAAAAACCTTGACGAAAATTATCTATTAAATACAATTTTAAAGATCTACCATTTTACACATCCCATTAAAAATGGCCTAATGATTAGAAACATTTATCACAATCCCACAGACTCCGAACAATACTTGTATTTCAAGAGCCCTCGCCCACGAAGCTACATAAAATCGACCTCTTCCACCTAAGACGTAGGATCTGTTCTATAGTCACTAATAAAAACCTATGACACGCGAGTCATGTAGAATTACGCATAATCATCCACCAGAGGGGATATCCCGCAAAACTATTAAATAAAGGATTCGAATTAGCAGAAAAAATACCACAACAAACCTCCCAAAAACATAGTAAGGAAAAATCCTTACTGTATGTGTCAACATAACAAAAACAACCCAGAAATACTCGCATAAATATCAAAGAATCTAGGTCAACTTAAAAACAATGAGAGAATTAAAAACATACTAGACAGAATGAAAATCTTTAAAAAGCAAACGACAGCCAAAAAAACTTTAAAAATACACCAACCTCAACTAAATTTGGGCAACGCACAACGCATGGAGTCTCAAATTGCAAAAATAGAATATGTGGGGTATGTGACAGAATCATATAATGAAAATCCTATACCTTCGAAAAACTGAAAACAACATTTATTATAGAAATTTAAGCTGCTATTCAAAAAAATGCAGTCAAAAGAATCAAATGAACAAACTGCAACAGGATATACATTGCACTCAGGCACTAAACAACTGAGTCTCTTCACATAAAAGTAATATTAAATTGCTAGAAACTAGAAAACTCTAGGTATCAAAACACCTTCATGAATTCTGCGAAGGAAATTTTTAAATGATTCCAATATACCAGATCGGTAACTACTCATTATTCATCATAAAAGAAAAGTACTTCGTAAATTTAAACCAAAATGTGTACCACTACGGTTCTAAAGGTTCGATAAGCGTTGTACTACGCCTTAAGTTCTAGTCGGACCCCCGTTGTAACCACGCCGCGAGAAGTGACGAATGCACAAAACTCCGTCTGTTATTCATTTGATACGAAGTTTATTTGCTACAATCTTTTCTGGAGTTCGCCGACAAGAGAAAAACAGAGAATAGAATGAATCAACCGCTTTAGATAGGCTTTAAGAAATAAACCGTCTTAAGAGGAGAGGGTCAAACACAGAACTTGGTATTATTCTTCAGGGCCAGTGTAGGACTCCTTAGCAGAGCTCACTCGAAATGGGTGCTGTAACTTTCGACCCGTTTTTATATCTCTGCAGCTAATCTCCAACTAAACCCCACCCGTTTTCTATCCCACACCCTCTTTAACAGCTTTTCGATTTGCTTTTCAGACCCTGTAAGCTGATTTCTCCTGATACATTTCTATTTTTAACTTATGCGTCTGCTGCTACCATGACCTGGATATCGGTAACCTACCTTTCAATTGCGTATTCGTTTCTCCCTTATCATCGTCTCTCTCTCTCTCTCTCTCTCTCTCTCTCTCTCTCTCTCTCTCTCTCTCTCTCTCTCTCTTACTGCCTCAAATCTCTTTCTAATATATCTCTCCTTTTTTTCACCGTCCTTTGGTTACCTCTAAATCTATCTTAGGAAATATCTTACTACTAAAACAAGCAACTAGAATCCCTAATTATATTACACACGAAAGGGAGCCAAACAAAACGCAGAAACATACATAAACACACACGTGCATACACACACATACACACACGCGTACTTACACACGTATATACACACATACGAACAAATACGCATACACATCCACACACAAATATATACACGCACCAACTACCTTAAAGACACGTCTATGCATGCAGTCAAAAACATCTTCACAAGCATTAAATCACTCTGATGCCCTTGAAAATATGTGTATATATACATATGAGTATATACATATATTCATGTTTGCAAGGTTATTAGTGCTATGTGAAGATATATGTATATATATTTATTTATTTATTTGTTTATTAAGTTAGCTGGACGTCGTCGAGGGCGACCCGAAGTCTTTCTTTTCAATAGCTGCTACATCAAGATGTTGAGGAGGGTGCTAATCCTCTCCCGAGATTGATCCTCTTTTCCATGATCCGTACTATATGATGCTGAGTGTTAAGCAAGAAGGTATCAAGTACCATTTTTTGAGTCTTTGACCTGGGATTGAACTCTGGTCCCCTTAACCATTGACAAACACTCTAACTATTATGCTAATGGGAAAGAACAAAGGACAAAATATGTGTGTACGAGTGTATGTTTGTATGTTAAAGTCCCATAGGAGTTTATGTGAATCATTTTCTAGGACAGGTGCTGGGTTGTGCATATACCATTTGTTAGTGTGGTCACAAATCCCAGTGGATCACCTAGCCGACCCAGTTGTGTCTCGTCTTCAGCGTTAGCTGATGGTCTTTCACTGGAGTTTGAGTGACACCAAGTCTCCTCGAGTCTCCAGGACTCTTCTCGGTATTCTGGCCGTCCTCAATCATGCTGTAGTTTGGATGGTCTTCACTCGTCCGTCAATTTTCAAGTCCTCCGGTCCCTTTAGTAATCCTTTAATTACTGTTCTAAACGCACGACTACAATTGGTATAATTGTCACCTTCATGTTCCATAGTTTTTTTCAATTCCCTAGCAAGGTCGAGGTACTTATCCTTCTTTTCACATTCTTTCAGTTTTATTCTTTGGTCAGCCAGGACAGCAAAGTCGACTATTTTGCAAGTTCTCTTTTTTCTTTTTGTTGATTATTATTAAGTCTGGTCTTCTGGCCGGGATTAGGAGATCCGTTTGTATGTTAAAGTCCCATAAGAGTTTATGCGTGTCCTTTTCTAGGACAGGTGCTGGGTTGTGCATATACCATTTGTTAGTATGGTCAAATTTCTTGAACATTTCCCAGGGGATCACTTTGCCGATCCAGTCATTATTATTATTATTATTATTATTATTGTTATTTGTTGTTGTAGTTGTTGTTGTTGTTATTGTAATAGTAGATGTAGTTGTTTAGTGGTGTTATATTTAATGCCATATCAACCTTCGTGGGATATCTAATACCAAAAACACCCTTATAGAAGGATAGAAGTGATACTGTTTGACCCATAGTTTAGAAGGAGGGCTGTTTTTCAACAATGTTGTATATCTTAGAAGTTTCAACTTTCTAGTCCCTCAGTTATATTTTTTTTGCACACAAATAAAATACATATTTTGAGAGTTTCTGAGACATAGGTAGGAATTTTGGTTTCCAGCTCACAGACATTTACATTAATATCAGTACATATTACTGCAGTAACAAGTCTCCTTCACTCTCCATGACACTCCTCAGCATTCTTGCTTATTTCAACTGAGTTGCGGTTTCCTTTAAGCGACTATATAATCACAAAAGTGAAAAAAAATTTTTGGTTATATTTCTTTGTTTAATACTGTTATATAATTGCGGAATGACTTTTTTTATATTATCATTTTTCCTTGGTTATATCTTATCATTCGGTTTAGTTAGGCTTGGAACTATTTGGCTTATTGCACGTGCAGGGGCACACATTGCGTGCAGGTGTTCATGCTCGCGCGTGGAGGATGTGGCAATCACAAATGTCATTATAAAAAACCCAGATAGGAAGTGCTACTGGGGTGCGAATGACGTCATGTCCGGAAGCGATGGGCTGGGATTCTTGGTGATTTTTTTTTAAAAAGTAGATAGTTGAGATTTGAACCTAGAGGAGGCGAGTTGATTTTCAAATCTGAACGAGGCCAGTCCAGTTGTGTGCCACAGGATTCGCCGCACGTTGTTGGGTCAGATGGAACGGTCAGCATAGTAAAAATCGTGTCTCTCTCTCCTCGTGTCGAAAGACTAAACTCAAGAAGTCAATAATCGTTTCGTACCTGAACTAAAAAAAAGTCGTCAGTGTTTCGGGATTCCTATCCGTATATTTTACGTATTCGTATTATTCGTATCATGGATATGTAACAATGCCAGTTCAACCTCCAATGGTTATTTCATGCCAAATCAATTATTTTTAGTGATCTATAAATTAAGTCAAAGGAAAGTTCGACCGGAATTAAACATGAATGAAAAAATTAAAAAAAAAAAAAAAAGAAAAAGCAAAAAAAGAAAACGAAAAAAGAATGACTTAGATATATTTTCTTACCTTTTTTGTTCGTCAAAGAATGAAATATATAAAAGGGTCGGTTGAAAAGTTTATTGACAAACCTAGATATGGAATGTGACAAATGGAGATTTATGTTTTACCTTGTTCCCAACTTGCAGTCCCCACATTGCTTCCATCGTTGTTACAGTGGTTGGATCCCACTGGTTAAAGAAGTTAGATATGAAGTCACAGCAAGAACTTTTCGGCATAGAAACGTTTTAGCTCACCCTTATATCTATCTATCTATCTATCATCATGTCGCGCTATCAGCATCGATATCCCTGACCATTTCTCACCACCCCTCCCTATCGTTCATTGGTTTCAGCAGGTCACCAGGGCTACATCCCGTATCGGCGCAGTGCTGCTGTATGTAGGTTCGAGCTGGTATATAATGTAGTTTAGTATATTGAAGAATGCCCAATATCGGTGATAGAACATATGTATATTTGAGTTTGAGTAATATATATATATATATATATATATATGTGTGTGTAATTTTTTGCTTTAAAAAACAAATTTACCTCATCTATGAAATGATTCTCAAATATATATATATATATATATATATATATATATATATATATATGTATGATTCGCAAATATATTTATATATACATATACATATATTCTTATATATATATATATATATATATATATTCTCAAATATATATATATATATATATATATATATTCTCAAATATATATATATATATATATATATATATATATATTCTCAAATATATATATATATATATATAAATGATTCCAATATATATATATATATATATATATATAGTGTCTCAATGTACATGGGACCTATGTGATTACTAATAACTCTACTAATAATAATGATGTGCTCTTTTTTGTTTCAGATTTGAAAATTTATACTATAACAACTATTAATCCGCGATCACAATGCATTGACAAGAGAGGAAAAATATTTTGCGTCAATCCTTATTAGGAGATAAAATCATTCAAAACTGTCTCAAAATAGATGCAAACCATTAATATGACAATGATTTATTACTGAGACTAGAAACACAAAAAAGATTGCATGTTCTGGAAGCTGATATAATAAGAAAAAAAACATCGATTCGATGTCACAAGCTCAAAGGAACCATTGTTCATAATGACTGCTACTATGATTGTCTCAGGTATAATTAATTATCATATTGATTATCATCAATTCTAAAACACCTTAATAAATAAATTTTTAACGCAATTTTTTCCAGAATCATTTTGCTTGGAATTGGTTTATGGTTAAAATTATTTTTCTGTCTTATTTCGTAATATTTTTGCTTGGAATTGGTTTATAGTTAAAACTATTTGAACCTCGCAAAAATATTTGTTTTGAGGCTATTCAAAAATGGTTCCAAATCAAAAAGAATTATCCGAGCTTGAACAGAGATCTGTCTTCAAATATTTGGTTACTGAGAAGTACAAACCATTTGAAATTTACAGAATAATAAGTAAAGTATACAGAGAAGTACATTTGATTAAAAAATAAAATGTTTACAAATAGGCTAAATATTGCTTCGCATCTACTCGAAAAGAAGTCCGTGGAGAGGAAACGCACTGACTCTCTGGTCACGAAGAAATTCCGTGTAAGTACAACTGTATGGTCGCAAAGTTGTTCTTTAGCGAAACAACTGAAGAAAAAAGCTTGAGAGAAAAACAACAGCCTACAAAACTGCAGCTGTACGGCCACTTACCTCCCATGACACAAACCTTCACAGTGAGACGAGCAAGACATGCTGGGCACTGGTAGTAACTCGTGAGAAATATTTTCCTGCAACAAATGGGCATACAATTGTTGGCTGACAAAAAAACAAAAACAAACTTACATACAGTTCTCTGTAGACAATGGATACCGTCTAGAGGACTCACCAAAAGCAATGATCGATAGGGAGAGATGACGAGAGAGAGTCAAAGAAATCTATAAAGTCAGGTCAGCACAACAAGGCGATGATTATATATATATATATATATATATATATATATATATATATATATATATTATTCGGTCCAGTTAAACCAGAGTTGGGAGTAATTCCTTCAGGACAAGAAAATCATTAAAAAAACTGAACTTTTTCCCTGGTCGAGAGCTCAATGTAATTAATATTACAGAGCAATAATTTCTTTAAGAATGGATTTATTTTATCCATAAGATCTGAAGAAGTCCTGTTAAATCTTTCTTTGTGTTTTTGGTTTACATCAGAAACACAAAACAGGATGGAAATAAATTTATAATCCTAAAGTAACCGGTCTTTGGTTTTTCTTAAAGAAAAAGAAAAAAAAAATATATATATATATATATATATCCTTAACAACTCGATTAATAGATATATATATCTTTCACAACACGATTAAATAGATGTATATTTACAACTGCTGTTTGAGTTGCTTATCATTTGAAAGTTAGCATTTCTTAGCTACATGAATCCAGTATTTATTACAATATCAATCAAATATTTATAACGATAAACTTAATAATTAACATATAAATTATTCCAAATATAAATAATGATAATTTTTTTACGATATGTTTCATGATATTTGTAGACTGTTAAATCAGTATGAATTCATGTTTAGATTACCTGTTTATAATGATTATAATCTTTAAAACTTACTGCAATATTAACAAAATTATGAATGAATTTATATTGATGTTTTTTATTTAATTGATATTGAGGTTAATATTTCTGGTCTATTGACTTCCTTACTCCTCCCACACGTCTAATCATCCCTCACAGACTCCCTGCCTTCCTTGAATGTCTTATGCCACTCAAAAACTCATGCTGGATTCATGCAAGATGCTCCAAAAGCAGTCTGAAGCATTCCATACGTTTCTGTGGCATTTTTCCAAGTTTAGAACAGAATTTTATTGCATATCGTTCTTCTAAAGTGTCCTCACGTCCAGATTGAATTTTTGACAATCAAGCTTTAGTAGGGTGTATTCCAATTGCTGCAGTAGCTGTTCATTTGAGGGCTGAAATAAAAAAAATTGGTCAGTCATCTCATAACATGTATAGCAATAACATACTGAATTTTCAAGAGTCTATGACAATGTTAAATGGCTGTACAAAAAAAAATATGGAAAACTATTGAATACACCACGTATATATATAATTCTATTTTTATAACTATTTCTATAACGTTTTTATGCTGATTTTTTATTCCTTCTGATGGCTACATTTATAATAAAATGTCGTTAAGGCCAAGCTACAGAATTATCCTGAAGATCCGTTGGGTGAAATCTGGGTATGTAATTTCTGGCTCTTTTAGGTATCATATATATATATATATATATTGGTCTTTTTCAATTCTTACTTTAAATATATTCCTCTCACTCTTTATGCACACACACATACACACACACACATATGTAAATCTACGTTTGAATTATATATATATATATATATATATATAATTCAAACGTAGATTTACATATGCTCTATCAGCAGTATTGAGCAATCTTTCTTCAGAAATAACATAAACCTAATAAACTTATGAATGTACAAAGTAAGGTTGTCGACCGTAGTCGAGGCCGACCCGAAGGCTCCCTTTGCAATAGCTACTACACCGAGGTGTAGAAGAGGGCAGTGCTCCTTTCCCTGGATTGTTCCACTTTACCCTTGATGCATATCTTATAATTGTTAAGCAAGGAGGTATCAAGTACAATGTTTTGAGTCTTCGCTATGACTGTTGCCAATTACTATTGACTTTGCATCTATGATTATCACACACACACACACACACACACATATATATATATATATATATATATATATATATATAATCCAAGATAATAAAAGGTAATAATACAAGGAAAATCTTGAATATCCAACGGAGTGCTCAATACCAATGGCTTTCAAATATATGAATAATTTCAGTTTAGATATGTATCCATATTTACCCAACACCTCCACTCGGGCAGGATATGACACAAGGTCTGTTTTTAAGCGGAGTTTAACAGGTTTGAATTCAGAGTTTTCCTTCTCCTAGACTAGTTGCTTCACCAAGGCTGAAGAACCTAGACTGCCCTACTATTTGCCCATAGCTTGAGGGAGAATAATTGGATTCATACCTTTCGTAAGTGTATTAATGCCATTTGAAATGCAATCAGCCTCATCCAGGATTTGAACTCGTGTCGTCGTGTCCATTTCCTACGACGATAACCATTACACTCACGTGCAGAGCAAAAACATTTTTATATAAATCAGATGAGAAATAAATCAGTTTTGTAATTCCATTTTGAATTTACTTCGGACTGAAGATACTGTGGTGACCTCATCAGATAGAAAATAAAAACAGTTACATACGTGGTGCACTCAATAAGTTTCCAGATTTTTTTTGTACCAGTATTTTAAATTGTCGTACACTCTCGAAAATTCAGTATGTTATTGCTATACATCTTATGAGATGACTGACCAATTCTTATGATTTCAGCTTCAAATGAACAGCTACAGCAGGAATTGAAATACACCCAACTAAAGCCTGATTGTCACAGCTGGTGAATTTCAAAAATACAATCTGGACGTGAGGAAGAACAATATGCAATGAAATTATGTTTTAAACTTGGAAAACATGCCACAGAAACGTCCGGGATGCTTCAGACTGCTTTTCGACCATCTTGCATGAATCGAGCATCAGTTTTTGAGTGGCATAAGAGATTCAATGAAGACAGGGAGTCTGTGAGGGATGATGAGAGGTGTGGGAGGAGTAAGGAAGTCAATACACCAGAGTTGATTGGCCAAAGGCTTAGGGTTAGGGTTACTATGTCGAGGTTTTAAGGGAGTTCAGTAAGAGATTCCGTTAGAAGAGACCAGCGCTCTTCAAATCGGGTCAGTGGCATTTCCTCCAGGACAATACACCAGTCCACAACTCCATCCTTGTCACAGACTATTTGACCAAGATGGGTATCAAGACAGTTCCTCGGCCTCCCTATAGTCCAGACCCTGCTCCCTGTGACTTTTGGTTATTCCCTAAGCTCAGAGGCTGTCGTTATGAGACAATTGAGGTGAAAGAGGCTGTGACGAAGGTCATTGACACGCTCACACAAGAGGACTTCCATGGGGCCTTCCAGAAGTTGTTGGAATGGTACAACTAGTGCATTGCATCCGGAGTAGATTACTTCGAAGGGGACTAGAGTTTCATCTATGTACATTCAATAAAAGTGCCTATACAAAAAAAGGCTGGAAACTTATTTAATGATCCTCGTATATATATATAAAGTAAAAAAGATATTCGTAAATATGAAAATTTTTATTAATCATCTTTTAAATATACCCTGAACAAAATTTTTATATACATTTACGGTATAAGAATATATTTTACAAATATGTATATATAAACTAATGTTACAATTAATTTTACAGAAATTAATGCTATTTATTCATTTTAATGAGGGAAAAAAGTAATCATACTGTAAAAAATAACTCAATATCTTTATTCATTACTTTGTAGAATACCCTTTATTCACTTCAACAGCCACTTAACTCTTCCTGCAGTTCTCAGTTCATTTCTTGCTATAATTAGTTGGTATTTTGTGCCATTATTCCTGGCATATTGTCTTTAGAATATTGGTGTTTGCTGGTACTCTTTTTGGATGTGAATTTTCAAAAATCGCCATAAGTTCTCACTTGTATTAAAATCCGAGGACTGACTTGGCCATTGCAAAACATTAATATTATTTTCAGACGACAACTTCTTCGTAGATTTAGCTATATGCTTGGGATCATTATCCTGCTGGAAAATGTAATCAGAAGGTAACTCAAGACTCTCAACAGAAGACATCAAATTTTCTGGCATCAAAGACATGAAACTTTCTGGCAAGATCTGTTTATACCTTTGGGCATTCATTTTACCGTCAATTATTGATATTTTGCCCACACCTTTCGCTGTATACCCCCAAATCATTATAATGCCACCACTAAATTTGACAGTTGGTACCGTGTTCTTTAGTGAGTAGGCTTCGCCATCTTTCCTTCAAACATGGTTTTAATATTTATGACCGAACAACTCAATTTTAGTTTCATGTGTCCATAACATTCAATCCCAAAACGAATTTATCTTTTCCTTACGAATTTCAACTTTGCATATCTAAGTCGTTTCAGTTGGAGAGGAGTTTTGTTTGGTCTCCGTGACTTGAGACCATTCCACAGCATTTCATTACGTATTGTCCGTTTGGTCACACTACATTCTGATGAACGCAAATCTTCCTGCATCTCTTCACGCGTAACCATTGGATTTTGGTTAATTAGGTGTCCTAATTTTCTAGATAATCAAGAAATCTTTCTTGTGGAACCTGTTCTTTTTTTGTTGTTGTTGTTGTTTTCAACTGTATTACGTGTTTTAAACCTTGTCATGAATGATGGTTTGGTTTGGTTTCTTTGTTTAATGGCATATCAACTCTTTTTAGGTTATTTAATGCCAAATCCATTATCCTAGAAGAACAGTAGTGGTACTATTTAACCCATAGCTAGGAGGATAAGGGGGCTCATACCTTTCCCAAGGGTATTTGCCCGAAAGTGAACATAATAGCGCGACTGCAGTCCAACGCTTTAACCATTACACCACGAGGACACCTCCTTGTCATGAATGAGCTTCTCGTAGTAAAATGAATATTCAGGTTGTTTAAGATATTTCTTTAATTTTCTCCATCTTTCCAAAGCTTAACAATCAGTGCTTTTTGTGAATTACTCAATTCTTTACCACTTGCCATAATCAAAACATTCTCGTACGACAAGCAATTACAGAAAGTTCCAGTTAGGATTTTAAAACTAACTATAGTCACTAACACAACTGCATAGTTTGGAACGAGTCACCGCAGGCATATGCCTGTAGGTCAATGCACACAAAACGGAATATATGTGCTATAATCAAACAGGTGACATCTCCACACTAGACGGAAACCCTCTTAAACTAGTAGACAAATTCACTTACCTAGGAAGCAGCGTCTCATCAACCGAAAAGGACATCGACACGAGGTTAACGAAGGCATGGACAGCTATCAATAGGCTATCGATTATATGGAAATCAGACCTAACCGATAAAATGAAACGCAGTTTCTTCCAGGCAGCGGTCGCATCGATACTGCCATATGGATGCACCACATGGACTCTAACAAAACGGCTGGAGAAGAAGCTAGATGGCAATTACACTAGAATGCTGCGAGCAATCTTGAACAGGTCCTGGCGGCAACACCCCACAAAACACCAACTGTGCGGCCACCTGCCTCCCATAACGAAAACTATTTAAGTTAGACGAACCAGACATGCAGGACACTGCTGGAGAAGCAGGGACGAACTCATAAGTGATGTACTCTTATGGACCCCCCGCACATGGCCGTGCAAATGCAGGACGACCAGCTCGAACATACATTCAGCAACTATGTGAGGATACGGGATGTAGTCCAGAAGACCTGCCAGAGGCGATTAACGATAGGGAAAAGTGGCGAGAGGGTCAGGGATATCCGTGCTACCAGCACGACATGATGATGATGATGATGATGATGATGATGATGATAGTCACTAAAAACATTATTGGAACATTCTAGAAGGCTAACTATGGGAACTGATAGCATTATTGGAATAATCTAGAAAAAATTGCAACAATATTGTACTGTACGATTACTTTTTTCATTCATGAAAATGAATAAATGGCATTAATTTCTGTAATATTATTTATAACCTAAGTTTATATACACATATTAGTAGAATATATCCTTTTACAGTAAATGTATATAAAAATTTTATTCAGGCTATGTTTGAAGACCCTGGGTTTCATGGAGTTTTTTTGCAAAACTACAATCATCAATCATTGCACTTGGTTCGACACATACCCACAAAGTGATTTAGTGACAACCAGCACTGTTATAATATATATATATATATATATATATATATATATATATATATATATATATATATATATATATATATATATATTGTATTGAATCAATTTGGAGGGCTATTGCAATGCGAAACAATAATTATTTGAGTCTAATTAATTTCAAAGTAAAACTTCATCTCCAGAGACTTTTTTTTTAAATAATCACAATATTGGATGTGCAATGCTTCAAGCAAATTTATATATATATATATATATATATATATATATATATATATATATATATAGTGTGTGTGTGTGTGCGTGTGTGTGTGTGTGTGTGTGTGTGTGTGTGTGTGTGTGTGTGTGTGTGTGTTTAAGCCAAATATTACTCAGAACCTCTGATCAACTTTGACGCCCCAAAATATCCAAAATGTCGGATTCTTCCCTGACAACGTCAACTGATCCTCAATCAGCGAGATAGGGAGGGAGCGGTAAAAAAAACAATGACATAAAAAAATATAATTTAAATTTAAATTTTCAAACACTTTATTATTAATCTTACGTATTTCTAAATTCTTTATCAAACACATAGAAAGATGTTTTGAATCAAGTTTGTTTTTTTATTTATTTCCTTGTTTTTCTTTTTCTTTCTCTCTTTTTTTTTTTTTTTTTTTTGAATTGTCTTTGAAATAATTCGGATATTTTAATTCGAGTCTGTTATTGTCTCCTTTTTTTTTTGTTTTTTTCTTGTTTTCATTTTTTTTTTATTTATTTATTTTTTTATTTTTATTTTTATTTTTTTTTACCCTCAGATTTCTTCTGTTTCCAGTCATCAATCATGTAATTCATTTTAAGAATTATTTGAACCACATTCATCCCTTGCTTTTGAATATCTTTTTCTTGCGTGTGTGTGGGGGGGGGAGGTGCAAAGATGGGGGAGAGTATTTTTTTGCTTATTCATTTTGTCTTTTTTTTTTTTTTTTGGAAAGTCATTAGTTTGATTGCTCATATTTTACCGTGCCTCATATTGCGAAATCAATTTTTTTTTTAAATAGATAAAATAAAATAAATAAATAAACAAATAACAAGAACAAAAAAAATCAAATTGGGTATAAATTTAAAAAGAAATGTGTGTGTATGTGTGTACGTATATATATAAGCTAGTGATTGTGTGCGTGTTTATGTGTATATGTGTATGTATGTATGTATGTATGTATGTGTGCGCGTATATGCATGCTTGTGATTGTGTGTATATGTGTGTTTGTATGTGTACGAGTGGGTGTGTGTGTGTGTGTGTGTGTGTGCATTTATGTGCATGTTTGTGTGTGTTTGTGGGTGTTTTTTCTGTGTGTATATGTGTACGTATGCGTGTTTGTGTATGTGTGTATGTATGTGTGTTTGTATGTGTATGAGTGAGTGCGTTTGTGGATTATTTGAGTGTATGTGTTTGCATATGTATATGTGTGTATGTGTGTGTGTGTTTATGCACATATGAGTGTGTTAAAGAATAAATTTGGGTGTAGTTTCATGCATATGTCGCTGTGTAGAAAAAAAAAAAAAAAAAAAAATGATTACGACAGCTGTTTGATCAGCGATGCTCTCTTGAGATAATGACTAAGGTCAAATAAGTGTTCGGGACTGAAACATCATTACCACTAACCCAGAGCACTCCAGGGCGTCTTTATATCATCAAACTTTGTATACCATTTTGTACCCTGCATATATATATATATATATATAATTACAGAGAGAGAGAGAGAGAGAGAGAGAGAGAGAGAGGGAAAGATAGAGAGAGAGAGAGAGAGAGAGAGAGAGAAGGAGCAAACGTAGATATCTTCTAAAGATACTATCTTTGCAGCTTTTTTCCGTAATATTTTTTGTTATATACAGGAAACTGACTCAATAGTCTTTTCTTTTATTCTAAAGTTCTGATGTTAAATAATATATATATATATATATATATATATATATAAGTATTATTCGGTCCAGTTAAACCGGAGTTGGGAGGAATTCCATCTGGACAAAAAAACATTCAACAGTGAACATTTAAATTTTCCTGGTAAAAAGCTCAATGTAACTGACATTACAGAGCAATAATTTCTTTAAGAAAAAACAAAACCGGTCACATTAGGATTATAAATTTATTTCCATCCTGTTATGGGTTTTTGATAAAATCAAAGAACACGAAAAAAAAAATTAACAGGGCTTCTTCAGATCTTATGGATAAAATTTTAACAGGACTTCTTCAGATCTTATGGATAGAATTTTATCCATAAGATCGGAAGAAGTTCTGTTAATTTTTTTCCTGCTCTTTGATTTTATCAAAAACACATAACAGGATGGAAATAAATTTATAATCCTAATGTGACCGGTTTTGTTTTTTCTTAAAGAAATATATATACATATATATATATAATCTCTCTCTCTCTCTCTCTCTCTCTCTCTCTCTCACTCTCTCTCTCTGTCATAATAGAATAATAATACAATGCAGAAAACTGATTCAAAACAAATACATGGGTAGGTATGACTGGGTAGGAATTGTTATCCATTGGCTATTGAACAAGAGATTAAAATTTGGCCATGCCGACAAACTACACTTTGTCCAAGAAGTAAATTCTATGGAACTTTGTGACGCAATAAGTGGATTCTGACATCCCAGCGGAATACTGAGTGAAAATCAAAGAAAGCGAAAAGAAAGACAAGTTCTTAGATGTTTCCAGAGAGCTGAAAAAAACCCCAAAAAAACTCTGGAACACGAGGGGTGACGATGATACCAATTGTAATGAAACGGTTCCCAAAGGCCGACAAAGGACATTGGAGGAATTGGAAACTGGGTTAACTGGCAGAATCGAGACCATGTTAACCACGGTACGATAATAATAATAATAATAATAATAATAATAATAATAATAATAATAATAATAAAGACGCAGCAAAATAGCAAATGTAGGCTATACGGTGACAGAGATGAAACCATCAATTACATAATAAGCGAATGCCGCAAATTAGCGCAGAAGGAATATAAGACTAGACACGACTGGGTCGGCAAGGTGATCCACTGGGAGATGTGCAAGAAATTTGAATTTGACCATACAAACAAATGGTATATGCACAACCCAGCACCTGTCCTAGAAAATAACACATAAACTCCTATGAGACTTCGGCATACACACTGATCACCTAATCTCGGCCAGAAGACCAGACCTAATAATAATCAACAACAAAAAAAGAGAACTTGCAAAATCGTCGACTTTGCTGTCACGGCTGACCACAGAATAAAACTGAAAGAATGGGAAAAGAAGAATAAGCACCTCGACCTTGCTAGGGAATTGAAAAAGCTGTGGAACATGAAAGTGACGATTGTACCAATTGTGATTGGTGCGTTTGGAACAGTAACTAAAGGATTACTAAAGGGACTGGAGGACTTGGAAGTCGGCGGACGGATGGAGACCATCCAAACTACTTCATTATTGAGAACGGCCAGAATACTGAGAAGAGTCCTGGAGACTTGAGTAGACTTGCTGTCACTCAAAGACTTGCTGTCACTAAAAGACCATCAGCTAACGCTGATGTGAAAAACTCTAATAAGTAAATTATTCTACTACTACTACTAATAATAATAATA
>CAUZXS010003873.1:10000-35000 GCA_963585895.1 Sepioteuthis lessoniana | reverse complement strand
TATATTTATCCAAATATCTCATGCCGTTTAAGCAACATTTTTTAACAGCTTAACGTCTCGATGAAGATTAATTAAAACTGGAACATATTTACGTTGATTTTCCATCATAATAAATTCGCCATTTTGGAATACTTTGTCTTTTAATATATATATATATATATATATATATATATATATATATATATATATATATATAAACTATTGCTCACACACATGCACATATGTATGTATGTGTTTGTGTGTGAGTGTGCATCAGGTTTTCTTTAATGCATATTTAGTTCAGAACAGCCATGTAAGAATGGAGCAACATTTTGAAAAAATTTTCTTTATCACGAACAGGGGTAATTAATACCAGCGCAAATGAATGTAGGAAACGTCTGAATGATTCAGGGTTAAATATATGATGACAATTTCTACACTTTCCATTTTCATAAAACAGATTTTTTAAAATTAATGTATTCTTCCTTTTCTTTTCTTTTTCCTGAATATATATATATATATATAGAGAGAGAGAGAGAGAGGGAGGAGAGAGAGAGAGAGAGAGAGAGTGAGAGAGAGACTACAATACTACAAAATTTCTGAACGTATTAAGAGTTTGTCTTCCGTACTAGTTATGGCAAATACAAGTATCTGATCCGGTAGGATTTTTCTAGATATTCAATGTCAAATTACTGATATATATATATATATATATATATATATATATATATATATATATATATATATATATATTATGAGAGTGTTGGTCATCAGTAAATCACTATGTGGTTATGTGTCCAACCAAGTGCAATATAATATGGATAGTGCTCAATATCTATGATAGAGCTATTATTATAATAATGATAAGAATCTTCTTAACTGCTGGACGAATGTTGTTATAAACTTTAAGAAACCTTAGGTTGCAGAACAATATTTTCCATGGATTAAATATATATATAATATATATTTATTTATTATCATTATTATATATATATATATATATATATATATATATATATATATATATATCAGGAATGTGACATCTATCTATCTATCTATTAATGTGACATCTATCTATCTATCTATCTATCTATCTATTAATGCGAACATCACTGATTTTTTTTCTTTGTAATTGAAGTTAGAAGTAACAATATTGTATTTCTAATAATTTTTCAACGATTTTTAAAAATAATAATAATAATAATAATAATAATAATAATAATAATAATAATAATAATAATAATAGCAGCGGATGAACTGAAGATTACAGAAAAAATTAAAACCACTTTAGTATAGAGCACCACTAAAATCGATTTGGATACTCAGGAGAGTCCAGGAAACTTGATGTGACTTCCGATGCATAAATTCCAGTTAAAAAAAAAAAAAAAAACTATAACAACTAGTGTGAAAATGATGATAAAAATTAATAATAATAAATTTGCAGGGAGGAAAATAATATTTATTTATTTATTTGTCTATTGCTTATTTTAACACAAGAAAAAAATGAAAGAGAATCATACACTGGGAAATTGTGTTGCGCTGAACAGCTGAAGAAGGAAGTGCTCCCTGCTGGGAAAAATCAGCATTTAAAATGATAATGGTAACGATAATACAAAGACTGGAGGACTTGAAAATAAAAGGGCAAGTGGAGACCATCCAAACAACACCATTGATGAGATCGGCCAGAATACTGAGGAGAGTCCTGGAAACTTGAGCGGACTTGCTGTCACTCAGACTCCAGTGAGAAACCATCCGCTAACGCTGGTGTGAAAAACTCTCAAATGAGAAAAAGGATAATAATAATAATTAAGTAGAAGTCGAAGGCGACCAGAAGGCTCCTCTTTTGATAGCTACTACACCAAGGTGTAGGGGAGGGCGCTACTCCTTTACCAGGATTGCTCCACTTTACTCTTGATACGTACCTTATATTGCTGAGTGTTAAGCAAGGAGGTATCAAGTACCATTTTTAAAGTCTTTGGTATGACGCGACCTGGGATTGAACCCAGGTCTCCCAGACCATTAGCGAGCACTCTACCCACAAGGCCAATGAGCCGGTTAATAATAATAACAATAATGATAATTTCCATGAGTTTTTCTTCTTACCTCTGTATTGCTAAAATCATATATATATATATATATATATAGTTGTAAACAAGCAAAGCATAACAGCGTGTAACAGCACATCATAGCGAGAGTTTTATTAGAGCAACACATTGAAAATGCTCTAACTTTAAGAATAAAGCAATTCCAGTTCACTTCCCGAGTGAATCATAATTTTGCTTGGTCATTTTTTAAATCTACAAATTCTCGATCTAACGAGACCACAATGATCCTCCCTTTCTCATTAAATAGAAGCACCATTATCATTATGGACTGCTCTTCCGACGAGAATCTAACGGATTTACGAAATGTCAAGTTATTATTATTATTGGTGTCATTGCTGTTGACTTACCAATTATAAGTGGAATATACGACTATACATGATGGTCTCCCGGTGAGAATCAAACCCATTTCAGTTGTAATGGCCGACTATCTTAACTTTGTTTCTCATCAGAATATCCTAATCCTTACTTATCACAACAGATCTGGGGGTGCATTGGTTGAACGACCAAGTTAGGAGAAGGAAAACTCTGAATTCAAAGTAGCTTTACTCCACTAAAAAATTAAATTTGTGTGACATCCTGCCCATTGCGAAGAGATTTGGTAAATCTATAATCAATAAGACTTTGTTTAGCATTAGGCTACATGTGTAGTGGGGGGGCGTTTAAGCATCAAACTTACAAAAAGCAACCATTTCTAAGACTAGATTTCAAAACATTGTGATAGGGTTATATATTTATATTCATTAGGTTAAACAGAGTTTTGCGCAAGGCCCTGATTTTGGGAAATCTAATAAAGATCGAATTTACATCAGTAGTAATGATCAAGGAGGTTATGTAAACTTTTACTCTATCAGTTTCCTGCATCTGATGGTGAAGCTCCTATTCAAGAAATCTAGGGAGTGTGGCCATTACTCCCAGTTTCAATCTGACCTGGAATACTAGTACTAGATCGATAGATCAAATAGATCTATTTAAGAATTATTCGTAATCGATATGAACCCATACGCCTAAAAATCTCTGTCGAAACAAATACACAAAAAATGGAGCAATGACTTATGTTACGGACAGCAGTTACGAAGTACGCGAGTTTGAACCCCAGGCGCGCAATTAGGTTCGTTTTCGGACGACTATCCTTGGGAAAGATACCAGCCCCCCACCCTTATCTTCCCAGCTGTATCAGTTTTTAGTATCATTGCTATTTTTCGGCTAGGATGGCTTTGGCATGAAATAACCCTCAAAGGTTGATATGCCATTAAACAAAGAAACCGAACCAATGGACAAATAATGTAAATATAAAAGTACTATGAGTGTGGTTCCTAAAACTCTTGGAATAAAATAACTCTACGCAGGTTGACATGTCATTAAAATACTAAATTAACCTTGTTTCTCTATATTAGAGTTCGTCCGAGATCCAAGCGTTCTAAGTGGTTATTTAAAAGCTTGTGGTCTCCAGGACACGGTTGCGTGACTAAAAAGTGGGTTTTCAAGCGCCCTTAATTATTTTCATTTTAAATTTATCTATATTGTCTATAATTCGCTCCTGCTGACGAAAATGTTGCAGGAACTTTGTTTGAAAGGCCTGACGATTCAGTTATAAAAAGAAAAGGACTCAACACGATGTTTTTATTTACTTAGATACAGTACAGAGGACTAAGGTTACTAAAAGTATCGGCTGTTTCTTAAATGGCAACCCAGCGAAATATTGAACTTGCTAATCGCTGCGTAACGACGGTGATGGAGCTAGAGCCAATGCTGTCAACGTGACTTGACCTCAAATCGCGAACTGTTAATGATATCTGTAAAGTAATTTGTTGGATTTATTAAACGAATCCCTAAAAGTTAATAAAATATAAACGTTGATCATTCTTTCGCAATAATTCTATTTCCTTTGTTTTAATGGCATATCAACCTTTATAGGTTATTTAATACGAAAGCTATTATCCTAGAAGAACGGTAGTGGTACTATTTAACCCATAGCCGGGAGGATAAGGGGGTTCCCAAGTGTATTTGCCCGAAAGTGAAGTTATAGCATGACTGGAGTTCGAACTCGCTTACTACGATTCCGCAGTCCATCGCTGTAACCATTACACCACGAGGACACTCCCCTCTGGCTCGCAGTGGAAGCACCTGATAGGATCCTATCAATGGGTCAGATAAAACTAGTGCCTTGGATATGACACAGAACTGTATCTAATCGTGAGGTTCCAGTCCTGGAGCTTTGGAGAACGCAGATTACCCCTTTATTAACATTGATGCCTGGTCCTCTCTGGCTCGTAGTGGTAGCACCTGATAGGGTCCTGTCTATGGGTCAAATAGAACTGTTTGACATTTAAACTGTGAGTAAACAAATAACTTATGTGAAATTGTTACTGTTACAAAGCAATGCTTTAAACCATTAACAGTGTGAGAAAAAAATTAGCTCAACTCGTTTAAAAATGTTATCAACAAAATTTTTTACAAATTATATATCTAATGTATATAAATAGGATTCGGCATTAAATAACCTGCAATGGTTGATATGCCATAAAATCCTACCAAACCAAATCCTACATATTTAGTATATATGTGTAAAGAGGATTTTGCATTAAATAACCTACAATGTTTGATATGCCATAAAACCCAACCAAACCAAATCCTGTATACTTAATATATATATATATATATATATATATGTGTGTGTGTGTGTGTGTGTAGAGAGAGAGAGAGAGAGAGAGGGAGAGGGGGGTTGGCATTAAATAACCTATAATGGTTGATGTCATAAAACCCAACCAAACCAAACCAAATATATCTAATAAAGAGAATTTGGCATTAAATAACCTGCAACAGTTGATATGCCATTAAAACCTAACGAAACGAAACGAAACCAAGTGAACTCGTTTTAAAATGTTAGCGAAAAACTATTCGTTTTCAAGTCATGGGTTTAGTATATCAATAAATAAGATTTGGCATGATTAACCTTTAAGAGTTGATATGCCATAAACCCAACCAACTAATCCTAGGTCGCTCCGAAACTAAGGTCTTCTACTTGTTTTCTCGAAAACTTCGACAAATATTGCTGAGACGCAATAAGATAGTTCGATAAGTTTTAGCTAAGCTTTACTTAGTTGTGGCACATGGTCAGCCGACATTGGTGTGTCCATGGGTAGAAGTCCATAAAACGATGTCACTTATGAGTTCGTCCCTACTTCTTCAGCAGAACCCAGTATATCTTGCTGGCTTTTCTGGGATGCCTTGAGAGATGTGAAGTCAGCGGCTATACGACTGCCGTTTTGTCAAGTTCTGTCAAGGGCTAATTGTCACATGAAATGTATAGGATTCCAGCAAGTTCCCCATTATCAAAAACAAGTTACCTTGATTCTCACGCAGTAAGGGTTAAGATAATGGTTTGTTATTTTTTAAAATGAGTTTCTAATTCATTCATATCTGAATGGCTGATCAACTGTGCATTTTACAGCTTAGTTCATTTGGATGTACCATCTAAATGGATTTATTCTGCTTTTAACCATACATCTACCAGTCTATTATTGATTATTAAATAAAATATTTGTCCTTATTAAACAAACTATCTGTAAGCTGTTTTCCAATCTTTGGATGATTGCTTGTTAACAAGATTGGAAATAAATTAGTGAAGTTTCCGTACGTATGTTAAAATATGATTCTATTCTGATTTTATACTTAGTTTTCTCCCTTTCATCCTTTGTAAGAGGAATGATCCAAAACTGAGCGTACAGATACATAACATTATTCATTAATTTACATAAATAAAAGTACTGCTAAAAGTAATGAAAAATACCAGACCAGTCAGTAAAAAGAAAAAAAAAAAGAAAATTAATGGATTTTGCCGTCTCGGCGGACCACAGAATAAAAAAAAGGTTACGTACTTAGACCTTGCCAGAGAACAAAAAAAACTATGGAAGATGAAAGTGATACCGATTGTATTTAAAGCACTCGGAAAAATCCCCAAACCCAAGGAAGATTCAGAAATCAGAGAAAGACTATGGCATTATTAAGACCAACTAGAATACTGAGAAGAGTCCTGTAGACTTGAGGAGACTTGCTGTCACTCAGACTTCAATGAAATACCATCAGCTAACGCTAGAGTGAAAAACTCGCAAGGAGGTACAAAATAGTAATAATAATGATTTTAACGGGAACTTGACAAATTTTTATATAAATGCCGCCATGAAATAATAATTTACTAAGCTTTTTGCTGATATGTGGCACTATGCCGAATGAATGGTGCTCCCACTGGGACTCGAACTCAATCGTGAAGGTTTGTTAGTCTAGCTTCCAAACAATTACACTACATTAGGTGTCCAGTGCTACCATGGAATCATAAGGTTTTTTGTACGTGCTTGAAGCAGAACGTCAATCAATCTAATGAAATAAAATTGCTTAGCACCTAAAAAGAAAAAAATTAAGGCAAGAAGCAGATGATATCCTGCAGGAATTATGATTTATACAGATTATAGGTATGATCTTGCGCTTCTTATAAATATATCTGCTTAAGCTAAATCTCTGTCGCAAAGCCTGGAGCTGGCAGGAAGAGGTCTTTATGAAGACTGAGATAAAAGACGGTTCATCAATTTTTTTTATATGAATTGATTCCAAAAATATGGTCTGCTCGACACATATCTTCACACAGATACACACACACTGACACATATGCACATACATACAGAGCCGTTGGCAAACAGTTATGAGTGTAAGAAATAAAATCTGAGTTCAATTCCTGGACAAGTCTGTTAACATTTCACTTAGCGCAAATAACTTTAAAAAGTCATGAATCCAACTACACTCTCTTCAGCTTTGAGTGGATAGGTCAGATCGGGCACTTTAACCTTGGTATGGCAACCGGTCTAGGTGAAGGAAAATAATGAACTGAAACTAGTTGTACCCCGTTTAAGAATTAAGCTAGTGCCGAATCCTACTCGTGGCGGAGGGTTTGAGTAAATACATTTACTCTCAGAAACGGGAAACTCATTTACGATGCTTTGGCTCACTTAATGGACCTGTCGGCAAGGGCTGTAGAATGCACCGACTGCATCTTTGCAGAGAGGTAAGACCTCCCGCCCAAACGACACTAAGCAATCTGATGGTGAGGCTTCTTCAGTAATGCTGGAACATTGGGGAATGCGGAGTACAACTTCGTTGTCATCGCTTCCCGGTCCACTCTGCTCCGGAGTTATTGCACCTGACAGGATCCTACCTATGGGTCAAATAGAACTATTAAACATTTAAACTCTGTTCTTATGCTAAACTGAATTGTTTGTAAACAAATAGAGTTATTCATATTAGATAGAAATTAGCGAAAGCATTTAACTGTGTAAAAAATAAACTCAGGCTCGTTTAAAAATGTTATCTACGCGTTTCGAAGTCATATATCTAATAGATATGTATAAACGGGATTTGGTATTAAATAACCTACAATGGTTGATATGCCATAAAACCTAACCAAACCAAATCCTATATATTTAATATATATGTATAAACGGGATTTGGCATTAAATAACCTACAATGGTTGATATGCCATAAAACTCAACCAAACCAAATCCTATATATTTAATAGATATGTATAAACGGGATTTGGCATTAAATAACCTACAATGGTTGATATGCCATAAAACCCAACCAAACCAAATCCTATATATTTAATATATATGTATAAACGGGATTTGGTATTAAATAACCTACAATGGTTGATATGCCATAAAACCCAACCAAACCAAATCCTATATATTTAATATATATGTATAAACGGGATTTGGTATTAAATAACCTACAATGGTTGATATGCCATAAAACTCAACCAAACCAAATCCTATATATTTAATATATATGTATAAACGGGGTTTGGCATTAAATAACATACAATGGTTGATATGCCATAAAACCCAACCAAACTAAATCCTATATATTTAATATATATGTATAAACGGGGTTTGGCATTAAATAACATACAATGGTTGATATGCCATAAAACCCAACCAAACTAAATCCTATATATTTAATATATATGTATAAAGAGGATTTAGCATTAAATAACCTACAATGGTTGATATGCCATAAAACCCAACCAAACCAAATCCTATATATTTAATATATATGTATAAAGAGGATTTGGCATTAAATAACCTACAATGGTTGATATGCCATAAAACCCAACCAAACCAAATCCTATATATTTAATATATATGTATAAAAAGAAATTAGCATTAAATGACCTTCAATGGTTGATATGCCATAAAACCAAACTTAATTAATAGCTGTCACTCAGACTTCAGTGAAACGCCATCATTTGTTGCTTATATGGTCACCCAGCTAAATATTGAATGGGCTCTTGGCTGCTTAATTTCGATGAACGAGCGAAGGCCGATGCTGTCAACATGACTTGACCTAAAGTCGTAGGCTGTTAATGATATCTGTTATGTCATTTGTAGAATTTATTAAGCATCGACTAAGTTAAATAGTCTTCATCAGAACTAATTGACGAATATTATATCATTATTAGATGTGATATTGTTCAGACATTGAAAATATAGTCAATATTCATAAAGATGAGATGGAAGCGGAAATAAATAACCTTTTTTTTTTTTCATCAGAGAATCTTTAAAGAATTGGACTATTTGCTTCGAAGTAATGTTCTCTGATATTCATTTACTTTAGTCTGGCTCAAACTTGGAACATCTTAAAAGGATAAAATTCGCTAGAATATTAATGGTCTGCGAGATGAGATTACTAACCGTCGTTTTGAATTATTTTTTATATTATTAATCATTCATATGACTGTTTATAACGGAAGGACTTGCGTTATGACAAGACAAATAATTGTAATAATAACAAAAAAAATTTTTTTTGATTTTTAAGCGTCTATATTTTTTAATGATGTGTAGAGTGACATTTTAAAAACTCAGGTATTTTTATATAGCAGAGGATATACATTCTTCAAATGAAATCAGGTGATTGTTTTTTGTTGTTTTTGTTTTATTTTCATTTTTGTTTATTTTTCCTGTAGTTTTTTGTTTGTTTGCTGTTTTGGTTTGGGTTTTTTTTTTTTCGTTTTTTTAATTGTTTTGTTTTGCTTTTTTCTTTTTGTTCTTTTTTTGTACAGGTGTTTCTATGTAAAAATTTACATATCTGCAGTTGATTTTTTTTTGTTTTTATAACTTATCGAATTTTTTTAAAAAAAAGTTTCTTTTGTTGTCGCTTTTTATTTCTTTTCTTTTCTTTTTTTATTCAATTATTTTATATTTTCAGTTTATTTATTTTCTTTTTTCTTTTCTTTTCTTTCTGTTCTTTCCATTTTTCTTTTTTTTAAATTTCTATTTTTGTTTTTTGTTGTTGTTGCTGTTGTTGTTTTTTTTTAAGTAACTTCTTTCCTTTTATCCTGATTGGTCAGGAGGCATAACATGTGTTCTGGGTATATCCGAGCTGTCGTCTTCGAGGTCGGAACTACCTTCCATTTCCTCTGCCTGTTCCTGCTTCTTCTTCGCGGTCGCCATTTCTGCTGCGTGACGTTTTCGCCATTTTGTTCGACGATTCTGGAACCAAACCTGCAATAAATAAATAAAAAGATCAATAAAAATCATAAGAATGATCAACACAGAATATATATATATATATATATATATATATATATATATATATATATATATTTAAGAAAAAAACCAAAGACCGGTTAATTCATGATTATAAATTTATTTCGATCCCGTATTTTCAGTTTCTGGTGTGAACCAAAAACATGAAGAAAAAAATTAATACAGGACTTCTTCAGACCCAATGGATAATTAATTAGATTTAAATTTAAATCTAAATTTAAAACCAGAATAAACACGTGGGGTGTAGGGGGGACGAGATTTAGGAGTTACCTCCTCGTTTTATTGAATTTCCGTTTTATTTTAATTTGAGCTCTCTACCAGGAAAATTTAAATGTTCAACTCTTGAATGATTTTCTTGTCCTGAGAGAATTACTCCAAAATCTGTTTTAACCTGACCGAATATTACATATATATATATATATATATATATATATATATATATTTACACACATATAACTACATATTTATATATACATATGCATACACCTGTATATATATATATATATATATATATATATATATATATATATATACTTTTATACGCATGTACAAATATTTACATATATATATACATATGCAGAAATATATTTACGTACATATACACCTGGATATACAAATACATACATATATAAGTAAACAAGCACACACACATACACACACACACACACACACATATATATATATATATATATACATACATATAAATACATATTTATATACATATATATATATACACCTATATATATATATATATATTCACACATGCACACACTCATATATATATATATATATATATATATATATATATATATATATATGTATATACAAATATTTATGTACATATATATACATATGCTGACATATATATTTACACACATATGCACATGAATACACACACACACACACACACACACATATATATATATATGTATATACAAATATTTATGTACATATATATACATATGCTGACATATATATTTACACACATATGCACATGAATACACACACACACACACACACACACATATATACATATATATATATATATATATATATATATATATATATATATATATATATATATAATTTTGTTTTATAGATACAAGCGTTGGAGAAAATAATAGAAACATATAAAATCTTAGTATCAAAATTTTGAAACGCCTTTAAAACCATGAAACGTTTTTTTTATTTTTATGTCTTTTGATTTATTATTCATTTTTCTTGTCTTATTTTACTAAAATTATCGGGTTATTTTTTTTTTTTTTTAACAGATATCATCTGAAGAAATTAATCAAAATTTCTTAAAATGGCACATCTATCAGACTTTAAAAGAGGTCAAATTGTTGGTGCTTGTATGGCAGGAACTAGTGTTACAAAAACCGCTGAATTATTTAGTGTAGCAAAGAGTACAGTCTCGAAAGCAATGACAATATTTGAGAAAGAAAGAAAAACCTCCCCACTGAAGTAAAACTCTCGAAGAAAGTGAAAGCTGTTTGATAGGGACCGTTGGACTCTTACGTGTGTTGTATACTCACAACCACAATGATATCAATAACAACAGTATATATTCAAATCTAGATACATGGAAATATAAATAAAGGCGAAAACAGGCGGACTCTTTCGTTCTGGTACGAACGTTATTATTAACTTCTGACTTCGGTTCTTCGACACGAGGAGAGAGACACAATTCTTAAAAGTCTTTCATATCATACTATGCTAACACCACCCCAACGTTTGGCACATCTCGTTGTGTTTTAGATCTCAATTCATCTTCGCTGTTCAGGACCAAAAAAAACTTAACCGATCACGATAGAAACTCATCTCTATTATTTATCGATGCGTCCAACCAACGCACGAATATGGCAAAGGCCGTTTTTTAAAGTGGGTCCGGTCGCAGGGCTAAAGCCCACACGCGTCCGGCAAGGCCAAAAATACCTTCGATCCCGTCGGTATTCCCGTTTTTGGGGCGCCTCAGACGCCAGGCAATAAACCCAACCCCCCGAGGGGGGTAAAAGCCTGAGGGTTTGGGCCCCTGAGGCCGGAGGAACTCTTCAGTGCCGAGGCACACCCGGCAGAATCGCCTAGAGGTAAAACGGCCTACCGAATGCGACCCAACAACTGGAGAGGAAAGGCCACAAGAACGCTTTAAAACAGCGTCCGCATAGAAACTCAACTCTATGGCAGAGAACTCCATTCTCTGCCCCAATGGCAGAAGCTCAGTTGTCTGCCTGCATCGTCCACAGTCAACTCCCAACTGACTCTTTTTCAAAATCTTTGAATTCTCATGACCATCACTTCCGGGCATGACGTCATTCACATTCCAGCTTCATTTTCTATCTGGGGTTTATTATGACAATTGTAATTGTCATATCCTTTGCGCACGAGCGTAAACTGTACCCAATGCTATGCACCTGAACTAAGAGCCGAATTGTTCAAATCCCAACTAAACTGAATGATGAAATATAATTAACGAAAATGATTAATATAAAAAAATCATTCCTTAATTATATAAAACGTGGAGAATGCAGCTCCGAAAATTACGGCAGAACTTGATGACCATCTCAAGAACCTAGTTTCCTCAAAAACTATAAGAAGGGAGCTGCACAATGCCGGATTTCAAGGGAAGGCAGGCATCAGAAAACCATATTAAAATAAATTTGTTTGAAATGTCCAGGTGTTTCTATTATTTTTTTTAACCCGTATATATATATATATATATATATATATATATATAGAGAGAGAGAGAGAGGGGGGGAATGAAAGAAAAATTAACTTTCATATCAACACATGAACGGGAAAACTAATATGGCGTAGTTGCTTACGTAGTGGACTGTGACAGCGTCGTAAACGAGTTCGAACTCCAGTCGTGCTATTACGTTCACTTTTGAAATAATACTCTTGGGAAAGGCATGAACTTGCTTATCCTCCCAGCTACGGGTTACAAAGTACTACTGCTGTCCTACAAGAATGGCTGTGGCGTTAAATAACCCACAAAAATTGATATGCCGTAAAACAAAAAAGCGAGCCTTTTCTTGTTTCTCCAATTGAGCGTTATTTTTTCTTTCTAAGAAAAAAAAGTTCCTTCTTTTAAATTCTTTGTCTTTACCTTTTCGTCAAGAATAATAGAAAAAAGAAAAACTCTAAGCTACAACCAGACACCCCAGTCTTTCACCGCTCCCTCTTCACTCCGATCCGCTCCTCTACGACCAGCAATCGTAAATGCAGGTCTGACGTATCCTCTTCGACCCTCGTTCCACGCCAATCATCCCCGAAGCCTCTAAAATCTCGCCCCGGACCAATTGCAGCCATTACAGCCGGTGAGGCGATGGTGCGTTAGTCTCGCGAGAAACAACGAGATCAGTGACGAGATCTCTGGCCAATTGGTATTGAAGAAAGTGTATTCAACCGAAAAGCCTTGTCGAATTGATACGGGGATTTGTTGTCGTGTTAGTGCAAGTAGCGATTCAATTGATTACTTTTTTCTCTAAATGCACCCCCTCTCGATCTTGTTGCCGTGGTAGGTTTTTTTATTAGGTTATTTGGAGGAGGGGATATATTTTTATTGGGTTCTTATTTCGGCATTCTTTTTATTGTGTCGTCATATATTTTATATAAGCTTTGATTTTTTTTAGAATGTTCACTTTCTTCATTTTTTTCTTTCTTTCATTTTCTTTCATTTTTATTCTTTTGTAGTCTATTTTTTATATCTAATATTTCCTTTTCATATTAATTTCTTCTGATTTCTGCTTTTCCTTTTCTATCTATCTATCTATCTATCTATCTCACTTTCCCTATTTTTATTTTTCCTTTTACTTTTTAATTCTTTCTTCTTCTTTCTTTCTTTCCTATTTTTCTATTTTTTTAAATACTTCCTTCGATTTTCGTTTCTTTCATTTTTCTTTTTAACACATTTTTATATTTCATTCTTTCTTTCGTCTTTCTTTCTGTTGAAAAGTAACTCTGTAGTTCTATAAAGGTTGATATGCCATTAAAACTAAACAAACAAAAAAAATTGTCTTTGCATTTCCATTTTTGATAAAATCCTGATTGGCATTAAATAACCTACAAAGGTTGATATTCCATAAAACCCCCCAAAACAATAAAATCCGGAACTCGGTGTTTGCCGTCAAGCGGCGTTTTGTAAGGTTTGTGCCAGAGGTTGTATTTTGAACTGAAAGATCTTTTTGGTCCTGATATTGCACTAATACCAGAGGCAGTGGTCAGGCGAGTGTTATAGAACTTCTGGAAGAGGCTTCAGGGTGAAGCTTCAAGGCTATATATCTGGAGAGGATGAGCTTTTTGTTAATAACATCTTGAAAACAAAATGATGAAGATAACTAAATAAAACGGCAAATATTGTATTTTTTAATTGTAACATGGAATTTCGATTAAGTTCTTTTTAGTAATTGTTATTTACGTTCAAAACCTGAGAAATTATTCAGCCTGACGCTGTATTAACTTCAGAGCGAAGCTTCAGGTTTAAGGGAGTTGAGGTGTATATTGCTCGTGAGGGCAAGAAACATGGATTATGTAATCATTAATACAAAACAGATACATATGAATAAAAGAGAAGGGCATTTATTATTCTTTCTTGTAGCAAAGTTTTATTTCAAATTGGATCGACATTTCAAACGCGAGAAATTTTTACAGTCTTGAAACTTAAAAAAGATGAGTTTGCTGATTCGATCTTTCTTTTAGCAAAATTTTATTTCAAATTGGATCGACATTTCAAACCCGAGAAATTTTTACCGTCTTGAAACATAAAAAAAGATGAGTTTGCTGATTCGATCTTTCTTTTAGCAAAATTTTATTCTAAATTGGATCGACATTTCAAACCTGAGAAATTTTTACAGTCTTGAAACTTTAAAAAGATGAGTTTTATATATATACATATATATCTCAGTCTGATCTATATATATATATATATATATATATATATATATATATATATATATATATATATATCAGTCTGATCTATCTATCTATCTATCTATCTCAGTCTGTTCATATCTATCTATCTCAGTCTGTTCATATCTATCTATCTCAGTCTGATCTATCTATCTATCTATCTATCTATCTCAGTCTGATCTATCTATCTATTCAAGTCTGTTCATGTCTATCTATCTCTATATATATATATAATCAGTCTGTTCATATCTCTCTATCTCAGTCTGATCTATCGATCTATCTATCGATCTATCTATCTATCAAACTCGTGATGGAGTCACCGTGGTGTTGTGGTTAAAGTGCCAGACTTTGACGTCTTATAAAGAGAGTTCAAACTTCAGTCGTCCACTTACGTTTACAGTGGAAAAAAGTATGGATTAAATATTACCACAAGGATGGCTTGGCATTAAATAACCCATGAAGTATAAGATGCCATTAAAACAAAGAAACCAAACTAACCCTATCTATTTATGTCAGTCTGTTCATATCTATCTTTTCAAATATATTTATATCTATCTACATATCTCCTATCTGCCTATCTGTCGATCTATCTCTGTTTTCATCTATCTGTCGATCTTTCTCTGTTTTTATCTATCTGTCGATCTTTCTCTGTTTTTATCTATCTGTCTATCTTTCTCTGTTTTTATCTATCTGTCTATCTATCTCTGTTTTTATCTATCTGTCTATCTATCTCTGTTTTTATCTATCTGTCTATCCATCTCTGTTTTTATCTATCTGTCGATCTATCTCCTCTTATCCCGACATCTATCGTACACATCTTTATTTTATTTACGATAACTAGATGATCAGATCTCCTGGTTCGAATATCACCCATACCTCAACTGCTACTCCTCTCCATCGTTTGACCATCATCATGACTAGTTCGTATAGTAACGCGTGGATTTTTAGTAAACCTTGGCCAAATGACATCTACATGTAATTTGATGGTGTGTTTGTATTCATTTTATTGTTTTATTTTTGTGAATTTCCCGTTTGGCAATATCACCATTTTGTCGTTCTCTCTCTCTCCTTTTTTTTTTCCCGCGATGTCCAAATTTGCCCGCGAAAATCGATTTGAGAGTAATTACGTTTTTGACCGTTACGCCTCCACAACCCTGCCGTTCTATTTGTGCGCCCTTACCTCCCACCATTCAATTCAGCCCTTTCTTGCTTAATCGACAACAACATATTTTGACATTGCCGCCAATTCTTTTTTTTTTTCATTTTCTTTCTTTTTTTTTTCTCCATTCTCTTTTTCGTTTCTTCTCTTTCGCTTTCTTTTATTTTTTTTTTTCTCATCCAGTTTTCACCGAATTTCCTTTCACTCCCTAACTTCTTTTATTTCTTTTTTTTTATTTCCTAATATTTTTCTTCTTTTTTTCCTAACTAACTTTCTTGACTGTCTGAAGGAAGGAATGACAGATAAGAAAGATGGCAAGGCAAGAAAAGAAGAAAAAATCTTTGGAATTTCTTTTACGGGCAAAAAGAAAGAAGTTCACTTTTTTCCTAGCAATTTTTTTCTTTCTATCTATCTTTCTTTTGTCGTAACATCTTTCTTTCTTTCTTTTGTCGTAACGTCTTTCTTTCTTTCTTTCGTCTTCCCCCTCTCCTTCCTTTCATACATTTCTCTTTTATTTTCACTTTTCATTCCTTTCTACTTTTCTTTTCTTTCTATTTTCTTTCTTTTTATTTCTTCTTTGTTTGTTTGTTTCTTTCTCTCTTTCTATCTTCACTTTCCTTTCTTTCTTTCTTTTTATTTTCTTTTTCTTTCTTTCTTTCTTTCTTTCTTTAAAAATTCCACAAATTTTTCCTTCCTTTCTTGTCTCGCACTTCGTTCTTCTTGTCTGCACTTCGTTCCCTCCTTTTTGATTTAAAAAAAAATCCCAAACATTTTTTTCTTCTTTTTCTCCTAACCATCATTCTTGTCTGAGGGAAGGAAAGAAAGAAAGAAAAAAGATTCAGGAATTAAAAAAAAAGCCAAAAAGAAAGAAGGAAGGTAGGTTATATCTTCTTTTTTGTTAATTTTCTTATCTGTCCTTCCTTCCTTCCTTCCTTCTTCTTTTTTTTAAAATAATGTTCAATTATTTTTCCTTCATTTCTTTCCATGCAATTTTTCTGGTTTGTCTTTCCTTATTTCTTTCCTTCCTCCCTTCCTCTTTTTTGTTTCTTTTTAATTTACAAGCATTTTTTCTTTCTTTCTTTCCTTCATATCTTTCTTGTTTATATTTCCTTCTTTCATATTTTTTGAAAATTTCTTAGCATTTTCCATAATTTTTTTCCTTGCTATTTTTCTTGTCTTGTCCTTCATTCCTTCTTTCCTTCCTACTTTTTGCTTTTTTCAAAACTTCCTAACAGCTTTTCTTCCTTTCTTTCCTCACTTATCTTTCTTTTATAGCTTTCCTTCCATCATTCATTCTTTCCTTCTTTCATTACCTTCCTTTTTTCTTTTTTTATTCTTTGTTTTCTAACATTCGCTTTCATTTTTTCCCTCGCGATTTTTCTTTTCTTTCTTTCTTTCTTTTGTTCACCCTTCTTCGGTTTTTCACTCATTTCGTTTTTATTTTCATTTGCTCCTATATATTCTGTCTTTTTTTCTTTCCTTTTTCTTATTTAATTCCTTTTTATTTCTTCATCGTTTTCTAAGCTTTTTTATTTAAATTTTTTTTCTTTTCTCTCAATGCTCATCGTTAATTTCTTCCAACCTTTTATTTCCCCTTTTTCTTTCATTCTTTTCTCATTTCAATTTTTTTTCATTTCCTTCCCGCCTTCAATACGTTCTTCTTCTTTTCTTTTTCATATTGTCATTCTTATCGATTTTTGCTTTTCATTTCTACAGTTCTTTTCTTCCTGTTTTCTTTTTTTCTTTCTTTCTTTCTTTCTTTCTTCGACTCTCACTTTTATCTTTGCCTTCTTTTGTTTCTTCTCTCTTTTTCTTCGGTGTTTTCTTTTTTCTCTCTTCACTTTCTTCTTTCATTTCTTCATATCTTATTGATTTTAAATTCTACTTATATCTTTCTTTCAACTCTTCTATTTTTCCTCTGTTTTTTCATTCTTTTTGTCTTTTCTTTCTTTTTTCTTTTGTCTCTCTTTTTCTTTTGTCTTTCTTTTTACCTTTTTTTGGTCAATTTTCTTTTTTCTTCTTTTTTTCTCTTTTCCGTCAGTCCTTTTTTTCTTTCTTTTCATTCTTCCTTCGTACTTTCCTTCCTTGAGTTCCTTTTTTTTATTCATTCTTCTTGCCCTTCCTCTCTTCTCTTTATTTTTTTTTCAAATATTGAATATCTATCTACGTCTATATTTATCTACATCAGTTTTTCCATATCTATCTATCTATCTATCTATCTCAGTCAGTTAATATCTATCTATCTATCTATCTATCTATCTATCTATCTATCTATATATATATATATAATAAGTCTGATCTATCTATCTATCTATCTATCTATCTATCTATCTGCACTGTTTTTAACTTTACCATAATGTTTGAATATTCGTTATTACCCCCTCTCTTTATTTATCTCGCTCTCTCTCTCTCTCCCCTCTTTTTGTATTTATTTCAAATCTCTCTCTCTCTCTCTCTCTCTCTCTCTCTCTCTCTCTCTCCATATGTGTGTGCGTGTGTGTGTTCCAATCTTTTTATATTTGTGTATCTATATCACGCTCTTTCTTTCTTTCTTTTCTCTTCTCTTCTCTTTCTTTCTTTCAACTCTGCGCTCATCCCAAACGAAATATTTTCTCTAACCGTTACCAACACATTTTATAACCTCATCTTTTTCTTTTTCTCCTTCCTCTTCTCCTTTCTTCACGTTCTCTTTCTCTTTAGTCCAGTTGTCCAGCCTCCATCAAACTTCAACCCACCTTCTTACTCCGGAAGGACCTCTAGCCTTTTCTCCATACTTAATTACCTCCCTTTGCTATTCGTTTGCCATTTCATATGTTGTAATACGTTCGCCTCTCTTTTTTTTTCCCTCTTATCTTTTCACATTCATTTTTAATTTAGCCATAGCGAATTATGGCGTACAGTATGTGAATCAATATTGCGATGTATTTAATAGCACACATTCTACCCACCCCGATCCTGCTCGCCAATTTGTCCGCTATTTTGGCTCATGTCGACCGGTTGAATCTAACAGGCAGAGGAACCATTTTTTTGTTCATCCGTTTTGCGTGTGTGTTGTTCTTTTGAATGATTGTCCGTCAATTTTCCTCTTAGCTTCTCATTGGTTAAAAAAAACATTAAAAAGAAACGTCTCCCACCACCCCTTACCTGCTGTTGTCCTCCCGTAGAGTATTGGTTCGCTTTGTCATATCGTGAATTTAAATCTCACCCGGGAGCAGAGGGTAATCATTTGTGCCTTTTTCTAATCTAAACGAGACATCCTAACCCTTTTGCTGCCATTTCTTCAGCCACTTCTCATACCTGCTTTGCCCACTTGGCGGTGGGTGGCAGTAGAATATACCGACTGCCCTTCTGCAGAGATGTAACACCCCCCAACGAATGTCCTGTGGCCCAGTCCGTTGGGGCTGTAGAATACACTGACTGTACCTCTACGGAGGGGTAAGAGACCTCAACAAGTGCCCCGGATATGACACTAAACAATCTCATGGTGAGGTTCCAGTGATGCCGGAGCTTTGGGGAATGCGAAGCACTCCTTAATTGCCATCGCTCCCAGGCCCACTCTGGTCCAGAGTGGTAGCACCTGATAGGGTCCTATCTATGGGTCAAATAGAACTAAACTGTGTACTTATGTTAAACTGAATCGCTTGAAGTAGGAATGTTTTTGACATTGAAACAGTTACTTGAAATAGAACTGTTTTGATATTTAAACTGCGCACTTATGCTAAACTGAATTGCTTGAAATAGAACTGTTTTAACATTGAAACTGTACTTACGCTAAACTGAATTCTTCGAATTAGAACTGTTTGACTAAACTGAATAACTTGAAATAGAAAAGTATTTAACAATTAAACTGTGTACTTATGCTAAACTGAATTGTTTGAAATAGAAATGTTTAATTGTATTAAGATATATTTGGCATTAAGTAACCTACAAAGGTTCATATGCTATAAAACCCAAACAAACAAACAAACATTCCTGTTCTTCTTCTGTTATTTCATTCTTTCTTCGTACTTTCCTTCGCGGATTTTTTTTCTTTTTTTTTTTTTTTCGTTTTCCTTCATTCTCCTTCTCTTTTTCTATCTTTGCGTCAGTACCAACTTGTGCAGTATTTTTCACTACAGTATCGTGTGTTTGATTCGCACTTAGTGCTTGAAACAATTGAAGCCTTGTTTAATGAACATCTCATTTACCATGAATATTTTAATAATGTTTCATGGGGAGAGGGTTAATCTTGGCTGATACTTAAAATATTTTCACTCTCGGACAATACCGAATACTGAATATAGAATATTAAACAATTCTAACTCGCAATATTACATTTCCCCTATTTTTCGCGTACGTCTCGTCAGACTTCTGTCTGACCAATAATATATCCACCACTTCTTGTCACGTGAACTCCACTAGCACAATCCATTTCAACAGTTCCATTTGTTGGCTGGAGATCTGTGTTCAAGTCACACGAATCGCTATCGACACATTCTTCAACATAACAAATATTTTTCACGGTTGATTATTTTAGCTGGTACAAATCTTTCCACCCGAGAAAAAATATCTATCGATATATATATATATATATATATATATATATATATATATATAATGATAATAATAAAAAAATATATATATATATCATCCTCATCATCGTGTCGTGCGGCCAGCACGGATATCCCTGACCCTCTCTCACCACGTCTCCCTATCATTCATCGCCTCTGGCAGGTCTTCAGGGTTACATCCCGTACCATTACATAGCTGCTGTTTGTATGTTCGAGCTGGTCATCCTGTTTATGATTGGCCATATGCAGGGGTCCACAGGAGTACATCACTTACGAGCTCGTCCTTGCTCCTCCAGCAGTATCCGGCATGTCTGGTTCGTCTAGTTTGGATAGTTTCAGTGATAGGTGGTTGGTGACCGTATAGTTGGTGCCTTGGAATTTAGACTGCGACCCCTGGGTTTTATGGAGTTTTTTTGCAAAACAACAATCATCAGGCAGTTAAGAAAATAACTGCCAGATGATTGTTGTTTTGCAAAAAAACTCCATAAAACCCAGGGGTCGCAGTCTAAATTCCATGAATTAAATATATATATATATATATATATTATCATTATTAGTGTATAATAGTTCTATCCTAGATATTGAGCACCCTCCATATTATATTGCACTTGGTTCGACACAAACCTACAAAGTGATTTAGTAACAACCAACACTGTTATAGTATATATATAATTCATGTTTTCTCTACTTGAAAGAAGTGTAGAATCAAGACTATATATGCAATGGGTATATTTTTTAAAAATCTACTATGTCTAAATTTCATTCCTCTATTTCATTCAACTCTCTTTCTTTCTCTTCTGATTCCTTCTCTTTTTCCTGGAATTATTTTCTCCTTCTTCCGTCTCTCTTTTTCCTCTTCCTCCTTATCTTCTCCCTCTTCTTCATTCTTCCTCGCCACCTTCAATTCCTTAAACATTAATCCTTTTTCATTTGCTTTCTTGGAAACCGTCGATGCCATAAAGATCCCGGCCGCCATCTTTAAACAGGGTTAAGGAAAAAAAAAAAAGAAGCAATTTTTGCCTCGATGGGAAAAAGAAAATTGACAAAACAAGAAGGCTTTTTAGTGATCGTGAGGGGCCTTAAACACCAATCACATAAACTACTTTAACTGCTGGTCATTGAAAAAGTCTCATTTATCTCCTGCCGACGCTAACAGACATGTCACACTGAGCATGCGCAGATATCATGTACTAATGAGCACGCGCAGATATCAACACATACACACGTAAACTATTCAACTGCTCAATTCACACAGGATGTTCAACTCTTCTTGTCATGTCGCACACAAAGTAGACATTTATATATCCCCCTCCACACACACACACACACACACACACACACACATATATATATATATATATATATATATATATATATATATATATATATACACATGTTGTTTGGTTATTTTTATGACATGTCAACCTTTGTTGAATTATTTGATACTGAAGACCCTCTCCTTTCAAGCTATTATTTCATTTTAGCTATGAAGAGATTATGATTTGTAAAGCTGGTCTCCCTCTTAATATGGCTATTGGGAAGACCAAGTTTAGAAAGCGCGGTTTCTCCCTCGTATAGCTATATATAGACCAATGTTAAAAAATTCATTTTCCTCAAAAATCATAATAGAGTCGAGAAGGTTGTGTAACGATAGAGACGAAGCGATAAATTACCTAATAATCGAATGCAGTGAATTAGCGCAAAAATAGTTTAAGATTAGATACGACTGGGTGGGAAAAGTGGCACACTGGGAATAATGCAAAAAATTGAAATTTGACCATAAAAGCAAATTGTATGTGCACAGCCTAGAATCCGTCCAGGCGAATGAGACGCACAACATTTTCTGGCATTTTGAGATGTAAACAGATCACCCAATCTCAGCCAGACGACCAGACTTTGCGATACTCAAAAACAACACTAACGACAACAAAAAAAAAAGCAGGAACCAGCCGAATGGTGAACTTTGCTGTTCCGGCGGACCACAGAATAAAAATAAAAGAAAGTGAAAAATGAGATAAGTTCGTAGATCTTGCCAGAGAAGTAAAAACAAATACATGGAACATGAATGTGTTGGTGATACCAATTGAAATTGTTGCGCTCGGACCAATCCCCAAAGGCTTGATAAAGGGATTGGAAGACTTTGCTATCAGATCGGTCTGAATACTGAGAATAGTCCTGGAGACTTGAAATGACTTGCTGTCACTCAGTCTTCATTAAAACAATATTAAGTAATGCTGGAGTGAAGAACTCGTAAGGAGTAACAATAATAGATTCGAAAAATGGACTTTAAAAAATCAAAGCTAATCACTACTCAACTGAGACTCCTTCTTTTTAAAAGAGTCATTTCATAAGATGGTTGGTTGTTTGGGTTTTATGGTATATCAAACTTTGTAGGTTATTTAATGCCAAATCCATTTTAATACAAATAATCAGTTCTATGTCAAACAATTCAGTTTAGCATGAGTACATAGTTTAATTGTCAAAAACATTTCTATTTCGAGCTATTCACTTTAGTCAAACAGTTCTAATTAGCATAAGTATGCTATTTAGTTCTATTTAACCCATAGATAGGGCCCTACCAGGTGCTACCACTCCCAGCCAGAGTAGTCCTAGGAGCAATGACAATAAAGGGGAGCTCTGCATTCTCCAAAGCCCCAGCATCACTGGAACCTCACCATGAGATTGTTTAGTGTCATATCCGGGACACTCGTTGTGTGGGGTCTTACCCTCTGCAGAGGTGAAGTCGGTGTATTCTACAGTCCCAGCCGACTGGGCAATTTACCATAAGAGAAGCAAAGAAAAACAAACGATTGACCAAATATATACATTCGTTTGCACGCACATCTCCATTTTTTTCTTGGTAGCGGAAGATGTTCATCTTTCTTGTTCAAATCTATTTCTCCTAGACCTTTTTTTCCTGGAAACTTCATATATATATATATATTTTTTTTTTATCCACAGACAGACTGTTTCGTTCTATCAGAACTCTTCAGTGTGGCTAGACACGCAGGACGCTCGAAGCCGGGATCGAAACCCGTCCAACTTTACGTTAGACTAAGTTTCAGACCTCTCGGCCACCAAACGGACCACTTTGGCTTCGGGAATTTTTAAGGTATTTATTTAGCAACAGCAGCTGCTGTTTGTTTACATTTTTTATACCCTATCGGCAACCAGAGTGCTCTATTCTTTCGAAGAGCTTTATATATAGTAGCCGTGTCAGTACTATTGTATGGCTTCGCTACCTGTATGTGAACGAAGCGATTGTAGAAAAAGCTAGATGGGAACTACACAAATATGATGCGTGCTGTTTTAAATCAATCATTTGTTTACACAATTAAATGGTTGCAAGTATTCTTATTTAAGTATACTTATTTTATTGATCAATTATTCCCATGTGATATGAATAATTTGCACACAGCTGTGTGGTTTCAAATTACTAATAATATTGATAAAACAATTAAATTCGACCCATAGATGGAACCCAAGCAAGTGTCCCCAATCCAGGTCAGCTTGGACCGGAGAAGTACTCCACATTCCCCAAAGCTCCAGGACAAGCCCCTCACCATCAGATGCAGTTTCGTGTCATTCCCACAACGTTCATTCCTCGGTAAAGGGTTCTCAATTCTCTGCAGATGAACTGTCGGCGTATTCTACTGCCCCGGCAGACAGGGTGAGCTGGACATGGATTCGCAAATATTTTTTTGCCCAGTTGGCTGGAGCTGTAGAATACATCGATTGCTTCTCTGCATAGGGGTAAGACCTCACCCTAACAAGTGTCCTGGTTATGACATTAAAAAAATCCGATGATGAGGTTCCAGTAATGATGGAGTTTTGGAGAGTGCGGATTACCCCTTCATTGCCATCGCTCCCGGGTCCACCCTGACCCGGAGTAGTAGCATTTTATAGGGTCCTATCTGTGGGTCATATAGAACTAAACTATGTACTAATGCTAAACTGAAATGTTTGAAATGGAACTGTTTTTGACAGTGAAACTGAATACTTATGGTAAAAGGAATTGTTTGAAATGGAACTGTTTTTGATATTGAAACTGAATACTTATGGTAAAAGAAATTGTTGCAAATAAAACTGTTTTGACATTGTAACTGAGTATTTCTGCTAAATTGAACCATTTGAAATAGAACTGTTCGACATACTTATGCTTAATTGAATTGTTTGAATTAGAACTGTTTTTGACATTGTAACTGAGTATTTCGGCTAAATTGAACCATTTGAAATAGAACAGTTTGACATAGAAAATGTGTACTTATGCTAAATTGAATTGTTTTAAATGGAACTGTTTTTGACAGTGGAACTGTGTACTTATGGTAAAGGGAATCGTTGAAAATATAATTGTTCTGATATTTAACTGTATATAAACAACAACAAAAACAACAACAAAAAACTATGCTTATACTAAACTGATTTTTTAAAAATTTAATTCGGTGTTAAATAACCCGAAAAGGGTTGATAAGCCGTAAAACAAAACAACAAACCAACCAACCGTTAACGTCCATACTGTATTATTGACGTGGACACAGCTAAGAAGAAATCCCGCTTTATTTTATCAAAGAGAGTTAACCCTTTTTATGTCTCCTTTAGAAAATATAAAGTACAATTTTAATATTTCGTTTTTAACTAACACCTGTTGAATTATAAGAAGTTGTTGGTTGGTTTCTTTGTTTAAAGGTATATCAACCTTTGTC
>CAUZXS010003873.1:0-5000 GCA_963585895.1 Sepioteuthis lessoniana | reverse complement strand
AAATAACCTACAATGGTCGATATGCCATAAAACCAAATCAAACCAAATCCTTTATATTTCATATATGTATAAACAGGATTTGACATGAAATAACCAAAAATGGTTTTAGTCCAAAACTGAACATAATTGAGCGACTGGAGACATTATCTATGCGATTATAATATCACATTAAATGATATGAACCTTCAGTGTTTATTAATTTTTCATTTAGAAATATAATCATTAAACACTGGATGTCAAAATGTCGCAATATGAGGGCAGTTAGAAAATTGAGGCTTCGGACAACTTTTAAATTGCCTTCAATGACAATCGTGACATTTCGCTTACCAACAAGATACGTCCAATAAAAACCTGAACACCAAATCCTAGTCTGTCACTGTTGATGAATTATACCATATTTGGAACCATTTAACTTTTGTTGACATGCTAAATTGAATTGATAGAAATGGAACTGCTTGACTATTTAACTGTGTATTTTCAAAATGTATTTACAAATCATATGTATATACAAATCATATATTTGATATATATGTAAAAACAGGATTTGGCATAAATTACCAACAATAGCTGATGTGTCATGAAACCCAAACAGTCTAAATCATCTCGATACTGGTTGTATTAGCTCACTGAATATATACGTGTGTGTGTGTGTGTGTGTGTGTGAGAGAGAGAGAGAGAGAGAAAGAGAGTAAAAGGGAACTCTAACGCCACTTTGAGCCTTTTATCATACTAGGATTATCAAAAGTTTTAAAAAGAATTTGAAGAAGGACTTCTACAAAAATAGAGATATGAAAAAAAAAAAATGTATAAAAAGCATTTTCTTCGTCGAATCCCCTCTTTTTTTTTTACCTCTGTCAAAATCTCAGCCTTCCGAATTTGGCGCCTGAATATTTCCGTGTCCAAACATTGGGTGTGAAATGAGCCATAGACTAAGAAGACGACCACAGACGAGAAAGGCGCCAAAAACCAACAAAAAAAGACGGTGATAATGGCAGCTATAAGAGGGCTTTGCTATCGACGCAAACGGTGTGCAATGTGTGTGAAGCAGACGTGAAAGGGGAAAAAAGGATGTCTCTTTGCGGGCGTGTCGGGTGGAACCGGGTTGGGAGGGTGATACAAGCTCAGAGTAAAGGCAGGGGTTTCGAATCTTGTCTTCATTAGTCGGGACTTTATCAGTCATATCACTATTTTTTTTTTCGTTATTTCATCTCTAATCTCAAACGTTTTACGTCGAAAGCTCTTTATCTTCTTTCTTTTTGCTTTCGACATTTTAGAAGACAAGAAAATAAAGCAAGAATGTACTTAAAAGATTTCTGTGTGCGCATGCGTGAGGAGGACATCTTGGTAGCGAGATTGAAAGATTAAGAGTAGACAGAGAGGGCAAGATAAACACATCTATATCTTTCTATTGATTAATCTCTGTCAAGGCTAACAACGAGAGTAAGAGATTATTAGTGCTCTACAGCCCACGTAGGTAAATTATGGGGAAGTGGCTTGTCCATTTGCTTATCGGCTTTCGATACTATCAACCTTAGTAGCATGTCAGGACCGATATATTTTGTCGGTACATCTACTGGGACATAACGTAGGAAGAAATAGGTTCATGCCTTTCCTACGTGAGTTAATACATCCAGTATCGAGATAGTTTGGTTTTGTTTGGTTTGGTTTCATGACACATCAGCTATTGTTGGCTATTTAATGCTATGGTCACACTTGACTAAGATAGCCAACTCAACTTTTTTACTTTTATATATATATATATATGTGTGTGTGTGTGTGTGTGTGTGTGAATTGTAATAATAATAATATGTTGTGATTGAGACAAAACGGTCAATCACATTATAATTGAATGCAATAAATTATCTCAACAAGAGATATGACTGGGTGGGCAAGATGATCATCTGGGAATTGTGCAAAAAGTTTAAACTTGACAATACGAACAAATGGTATATACACAACTTGGAATCCATTCTGGAGAATGAGAAGCAGAAAATTCTCTTGGATTTTGAGATACAAACGGATCACCTAATCTCGGTTAGACGACCAGACCTAGTGAGGGCCAAAAAAAAAAAAAAAAAAGAAAGAAAAGAAACCTGCTGAATTATGGAATTTGCTGTTCTGGCTGACCTTTGGATAAAACTAAAAGAAAGCGAAAGGAGAGAAAGTACCTAGACCTTGCTAAAGAACTGAAAAACCTATGGAAGATGAAAGTGACAGTGATACTAATTGCATTTGGTACGTTCGGTACAGTCACCAAAGGACTGGTACAGGAACTTGAGGGCTTTGAAATAGGAGAACGAGAGGAGACCATCCAAACAATAGCATTAGTGAGATAGGTAATAATACTGAGAAAAGTCCTGGAGACTTGAGAAGACTTGCTGTCACTCGAGCTACAGTGAAAAATCATCGGCTAACTCTGTTGTGAAAAACTCGCAACAGAGTAACTTGAGGAAATAAACCAGAAAGTATTGACGAAAGAAGGAAAATTAAAGAGATATCGACAAAGAGTAAAACAATACAGACAAAACAGGACATTCCAAAACAATGAAAGAAAATTCTACCAACTAGTAAGAAGAGATGACACAAAAACATACCAACAACCGGATGCAAAAGAAGCCGAACGATTTTGGACTAAAATATAGCAACCAAGAGAACATAACGAAAAAGCCGAATGGATAAACAATATGACAAAGGAATTAGAAGGGCTCGAAGAAGACCCAAAAGTTGAAATACACATCTATTTACTGAAAACAACACTAAAAAAATCATTCGAAAACGCCCGGCCATGATGGAATACATGAATCCTGGTTCAAGAAATTCATATCCATTCACGACAGACTGGCACTAGAGATGAACAGATGCCTACAAAGAGCATTAAAGAAAGACCACATTGATCCAGAAGGAGCCACTCAAGGAAACCGCCCCAAACAACTACAGACCCATAACCTGTCTACCGATGACGTGGAAAATATTGATAGCACAAATAAGGGAAGATATTCACTACTCGCTAACAAGTCGCGGATAGTTCCCTGAGGAACAGAAAGGATGCTGCAAAGGATCCGGAGGTACAAGAGAGTTACTTTATATAAATCAGCACATCCTAAACGAGGGCAAAACCAGACGGAAAAATCTAGTTATGGCCAGGATTGACTACAAAGTCATATGATATAGTCCTGCAAAGCTGGATTATAAACTGCCTCAAAATGTACAAAACATCAGATGAAGCCAGAAACTTTATCGATAAAACCATGAAAACCTGAAAAGTGGAATTGACAGCAGGAGGAAGAAGCTTTGATGAAGGAAATATCCTAAGAGGTATTTTTCAAGGAGATGCACTATCACCCTTACTATTTATAATTGCCATTATACCACTTAAACAAATACTAAGAAAATCCACAGCCGGATACAAACTTAGTTAATCGCAAGAAAAGATCAATCACCTAATGTAAATGGACGACATCAAACTATTTGCAAAAAATGAAAAAGAATTGGAAACTCTAATACACACAGTTAGAATATAAAGTCAGATTATAGTGATGGAATTTGATGTAGAAAAATGTCCCATGCTAGTAATGAAAAGTGGCAAACGACACCTGACGGACGGAATGGAACTACTAAGTCAAGACAAGATTAGAACGCTCGGAGAAAAGGAAACGTACGAATACTTGGGCATCTTGGAGGCTGACACCATCAAACAAGTGGAAATGAGAGAAAAAAAAATTAAAAACGAATATCTCAGGAGAACCAGAAAGCTACTCGAGAGAAAACTATGTAGCAGAAACCTTATCAAAAGAATAAATACCCGGCCTGACCCCCTCCGTTAAATGTTCGGGACCCTTTTTGAAGTTTACCTGAGAAGAACTTAATCAAATGGACCAAAGAACAAGAAAACTAATGACCATGCGTAAGGCATTACATCCCAGAGATGACGTTGACAGACTATATATATCAAGAAAGGAGTTAGGAAGAGGACTTGCCAGCACTGAAGACAGCGTTGATGCAACGATACAATGACTCCAGAGCTACGAAGAAGGACTGATTACAGCCACCAGAAACGATAATGACAAGTTAGACAATAGAATGTCAATAACTAGAAAATAAAAATAGGAAGAAAAACAACTCTATTGATGTTTTAAACGACTAATAAGCAACATCTCACACGAGAAAATCTGGACGTGGCTACGAAAAGAAAACTTTAAGAGAGAAACTGAATCTCTCCGAATATCAGCACAAAACAACACCGAAAGAACCAATCATATCAAAGTGATAATGGATAAGACGCAACAACATAGCAAATGTAGGTTATGTGGTGTTACAGACGTAACCATCAATCACATAATAAGCGAATGCAGCAAATTAGCACAGAAAGAGTATAAACAAGACACGACTGTGTGGGGCAAGGTGATCCACTAGGAGATGTGCAAGAAATTTAAATTTGACCATACGAACAAAGTGTATATACTCAACCCAGCATCTGTCCTAGAGAATGACACACATAAACTCCAACTGACCTACAAACAGATCACCTAATCTCGGCTAGAAGACCAGACCTGATAATCATCAAAAAAAAAAAAAAAAAGAGAACTTGCAGATTGTGGACTCTGCTGTTCCAGCTGACCACATAAAAAAACTGAAGGAAAGTGAAAAGAAGGATAAGTACCTTGACCTTGCTAGGGAATTGAAAAAAACTATGGAACACGAAGGTAACAATTATACCAATTATGATTGGTGCTTTTGGTACAGTAACTAAAGGATTATTAAAGGGACTGGAGGACTTGGAGGCTGGGGGACGAGTGGAGACCATCCAAACTACATTATAGAGATCGGCCAGAATACCGAGAAGAATCCTGGAGACTTGAGGAGACTTGCTGTCACCCAAACTCCCGTGAAAGACCATCAGCTAAAACTGATGAGAAAATTTCTCAAGGAGTAAATAATAATAATAGAAATGGAAAGAGAAACGACTGAAAGAGATTCCATTTTCAGTGGATGGATGAATG